>SNQN01007633.1:0-32543 GCA_008642245.1 Bassia scoparia | reverse complement strand
CTCTTAAATCAGTCAAAGAGACCGGTGTTAAGCTAAAACCGGTCTCTATGATCATAACCAAAGAGACCGGTTTTGACTATAAGAAACCGGTTAATCACAATAACCGGTCTCTTTGATGAATTTATTTTTTAAAAAAAAAAAACATTTAATTGGAAATATGGAATTATTCCATATTTCCAATTAAATGTACTACGGAATAGATTTTTTTTGTTGTGCGCCATAACTAAATTCAAATTTCAAATAAAAGGTATAACAATGGGTAAAATTGTTATAAATGTTAACAATACCATTACTATAAATAGTTTATAGAAGTAAACATAAACAATTCAAGCATCAACGTATGATACATCCTTAAGTCGAAAGTTAGTCTAATTAACAAATAAATTACAATTCTTTCCTCCACTTTCTCTTCTTTGTTAATGCTGCAATAAGAGGACAAAATCTTTAAATAAAATACGAAGTATAACAGATTGAGTAAAATGGTAGAAGAACAACAATATAAGATTGCATAACAACTAATAGAAAAAAAAATATATTACAAATATTTTTGAGAAGCAGAAAAAAAATACAGTATAACTAATAGAAAGAGATATATTACCAATACTTATGATCATCAGCCTTAGTTAAACCACTCTTGAGAAGCAAAAACGAWAAAAATCGAGAACTGATATTATAACSTCAAATTTCTTTGGTCAATGAAGGTTGCGGCAAAAATGACCCAAAAATCGAAAACAWAACGGAAATAACCCAAAAAAATCMGGGAAATTCAAAAGCCAAAATTGGAGAAAACTCCAAAACCTAATTCTWAAAAAATCAAAAAATAAATCGAATAAAACTCAAAAATGCAAACACAAAACAAAATAAAAAAAACTRAAAAATCGAGAAAAACAKAACAGAATCAAACTCAAAAAACCGAAAACAAAATCAAACAAATGAAACCGAAAAATGATATAGAAAATGAAAATCTCAAACCAAAATAAATAAAAAAAATCACGAAAAACCTAGATCTATAAAAGTAGTAAATTGAAAAAACCCAAAAATCAAAAAACAAAATCAGAAACAAAAACAAATAAAATGAAATCAAAAAAACCAAAACTAAACAAAAAACAAAAATTGGAAACAATTGTAAAACAATGAAAACCAAAAAAGAAAAACCTAATCTATAAAACTATACGATCGAAACACCAAAAAAACAGAAAATTAAAATAACTATGCATAAAAACTTACATGAAATTTGTTCTCTGAAAACATGAAAAAGGCTGTATATCAAACATCAAATTAATGAAAAACGAGCAAGAAAAATTATAGAAGATTTCTCATAGAAATGAAGGACTTAGAAAAATAAATGCGAAAATAAGAGGAATACGTGTTTGAAGTGATCGAGGGAAAGCAGAAGGAGAATGAGGCCTGAAAAGAGGATGAGTGGGTGAAGTGAATCTTGGTTTAAAAGCAAAGAGGAAAGAAATAATAATAAATAAATAAATAAATAAATGAATAAATAAAAAATAATAATAATAAAAATTCAACTTTTTTTTGTAGGCATGAATGAATAAGCAAGGAGAATCCAACTGTATCATAGTAGTACAATCCGCTAGGCTAGCGTGAAGAAATAATGTTAAAATATAACAAATCAAAGAGATCGGTTTTACTCAAACCGGTTTCTTTGTTGAACTTGTAGGCCCACAAAGCAAAGGACCCAACTTAAGAGATGTGTTTAATATACGGTCCTTATAAACAAACTAAGAGACCGGTTTTTGTGGATATCAATTCTAGTTTAATAGAGTCGATTTTTAGACACACCGGTCTCTTAAAATGATCTTTTTTATCCAATTCGAAGTAGAATAGACCACCCACATTTGACCCACGAATTTTGGAGGGGCTTAGTTGCCCACAGTACCCCCCGACCCCTGCGCTTTGTTAAGTTTGTATTCGTATTCGTTCTTGCTTGTTCCTTAGTTATATTAGTATTAGAAGTTATTCGTTAGTGCTTATTTGCTAAAAAATCTCAAAAAAAATTAAATTCTAGTTACATGTGTGGTGAGTTGACATTTGCTAATTGTTCTCTGAGGATTACGACCCTGACTTCCCTATACTACCACTTTTGGTAGAATAGAGTTAGGGTTATTCTTGATTAATCTCTTGAGAATAACGACACTCAAGGTGAGTTGATCAGATGACACCGAACAGAAGATTAAGAAACACACCACAGAACTAGGTCACATATGCAATCCGTTTCGTTACCTGCTATATGCTTCTACATTCAATTGCACTTTGTGGTTTTTTACGGTTAGTGACCATTATTCATTGTCTCATTTGTCTAGTTTCTATTAATGTTAATCCTATTTATTAGGAATTTTTTGTACAAAGTGATAAAGGGAAACTTAAACTATTTAGGAAAATGTAGAATCCATGCCTTGATGGTTATTAATTTACCCATTTTATTCTCAGTTATTCTAACATCGACATATTTTTGCAAGAGTAAGTGCATAATATGATGTGAAGATCAATATTAAATGCATTGTTTGTTTTTATGATACCTAGATAGTGGATATTATAGTGAAATACTTGCACAAAATATTTACAATGCAACGTGGAGGAAACCTGTAATGATTTGAAAACTTAGTTCTTAATATTACTTCAAATATGTTTGATTTTGAACTTTTATTATTAATAATTTCTTTTTTATCATTACTAAAAAAGTGATAGTTGGTGCCCAACTTAAAATTAATAGGTACCCATTGGATAGACCCCTAGATATATATGTATTCATCGTGTAAGAATACATCATTTTTTTCTGGATTATTATGGAAAATTTAAGCGTGGTTATACTGTCAACTTGTAATATTAAAATTGCGAAACTCCTAATGAAATAGTGATTTAAAAACCTTCACAATGATGTAGTATTCTATAAATTGGGACACAGCTACATTATTTTTTTTCTTTGGCTAAAACAATTCATGAATAAAATGAATTAAAATTACATACAGGTTAGCAAGTCAAGGACATAAACCGTTGTGTGTAAAAACATTTCTTATCACTAATGTCTTTCGTGCATGGATGTACGTTGTTTGCAACTTTTGCAGCTCTTCTTCAAGAACCACAGCCTGAATATTGTAAAAAAATTAAATCACTTAAGTAATAAAGGAAAAAAACTTTTGACAATCCAAATTTAGACCAATCTTTTATTAATAACTCAACTTTTGAAAAACCACTCCCCGATATATTAACTTCATTACAGTAAAAATGAAAAAAAAGTACACTACCAGGACCTCACCAACCGATTCACCCCCTCCTCATCAATCCTTAGCCTCCCCAACCCCCAAGAGGTGACCTAGACCTATTGGTGTTAATATTTTCCCATATCACCTAATAAAAGGTAATACACTACACGACCAAATTGATGGAAGGATTATGAAAGCCTGACTTACAACATAAAGTGGCCAGAAGACCTTGGAGCTTATTCTCGTACGCTGGAACTTCATCAATAAATAGCTTAATATTATGGGGTGCACATCACCATTCAACTCCTACAGATGTTCATGATCACCGCCTTATTGTGACCGTAGTTGCTGTTCTCCTGCTCTGAGTAATATCCTTCCCTCTCTATCATGGCTAGCCTCAGCTAACAAAAAAAATGCCATTTCCTTAACAAGAGAGTAGAAAACTTGTACATTCGAAATGGGATGAGATTCTTACCAAAAATTTGTACTATATTGTGGAGCACGACCTCCTTCGCCAATAATAACATTAACTGAAAATAAGAACTATTTATCCTCAATCATTTATAATTCACTAAATTGAAAAAATGAAATGCGTGGAAAATATATTGTAATTATGTAATTTACCCATAGATAAACAAGAAGAAACTTCCTTCATCACACCTAAAATGTTATCCTGTTGTAATTGTAAAATAAGAAGAAAAATAGTAACAAGTAAAAAAAAAYTTATGTAATTAGCAGAAAAATCACAACTAATATATGTATGACAAATGATCGAATATGCAATTAGTAGAAAAACTTATGAGTTAATGTGTTTTACCCTTTGATTRGTATGATATTCAAGTACWGATTGCAGCGACGAAAATGCAGATTGTAGCGYTGGTAACAAAGTGTTAGTTGGAAGATTCACTGGTTTCTCTTCCGTAGGAGAAGGTAAAGACGTTGTAAGAGGCRGACTTATGACCTGCAGCATTGTTCAAGATTCATACATTAGTAGTCCATAACCTTTTCTCTTACATTTTATCTATTCACAAAATTTCTCTCCAATTTGTTTTTTGTGTTTTTATCTAGTCCATAACATTAGTAATCCATAGCATAGTTCAACATTCATACATCAGGTGGACTTATAATGCATTATTTATAGTTTCATCTCAAATAGTAAATGTATGTATCAATTGAATAAGGATATAGTATAATGTATATAAGAACATGCTAATAAAATGAATTCAACAAATAAATAAAATTACTCTATTGCATTAGATAGTGAATGTTTTCATCCTTGCAAGGCAACATATGTTAGCCGTGCTTGAGAAATTGTGTCTTCAGATGTTTGTGCAATTACTTGTTGGAGTTACATCCTTCAAAAGTGATGCTTCAAATAATAATTATCCCACATTGATAGTTTGACAAAGTTTCTTCTTGTTTATTRAGAAGAACGCACCTCTTAGTCTTTGACGCTTTATGTAAGGGCTAGTATTTKGTATCCCCACGCGCGCTGCCTCTGCCGTCTKGCCTGGCTCGAGCTCATATTTGTGTCCATTTCATTCGTTTCATATTTAATTTACTTCCATTACAGATTTATTCTTACCATTATTTCCACTTAAATCTTTCCCCTAATTACTTCACAATCTTTGACCCTCCTATTATGTATCTTAATCCATTCAACTTCATTGGATGCAGATAGAAAAATTCATCTCTTAGAAAATACAAACATATCTCTCTATTTCTCTTCTCTTTTAGGCATTGATTGATTGGTTCTCAATCCGCCTCTTTGCAATACATCAAGGAGACGGAGGTCATGTAATACCGGAGGTCGATTGTCGTAAGGTTGTGAGTATAAGTATGGGGCAAATTCGATTTTAGGGCAGTGATATTCATCACGCAGCTGACTATTAGAGATAAGTTAATACATACTATATTAGTCACTCTCTGACAATCTAAATCGAATTATACCTTTAATGGTTGGTATTCCTATACGTTTTAGTTACAACCCCTTTCATTCCTTATAAGTCTAAAATGGATCCTCCTGACATAAAAACTATAAGATGTGATCTGATAAAATAGATTTTTTTGGTTACTATGGGATTTGATTATCCTCTTATTATTGATGTCTCTCAAGATTCATTAGGGACTTTGATAAGATTCTAGACTTTTCGTGGAATTTTTTACAATATATGACAGGTCCTTTATACCTGATTTATAATAAGTTAAAAATGCTAAGGAAATTGAGGTGCATTGAATCAAATATGGATCTGATGACTATGGGACTAAGAATATTCTTGTAGTTGTTGGTTGAGTTTTAATGTGACTGTTGATAAATCGTTTTGGACAATGCATGAGTATTAGACTTTATGTGCGCCTTCGTGAACAATTATGTCATCCATTAAGCCAAACTAAAGGAATCCTCTTCAAGAGTTGGTGTGCATCTCAAGATAAAGACATAGCATGTTACGTTCGAATGGAAATAATTCATGAACACTCTTCCTCTACTATCTAATCTTGTTGTATCTAAGTTCCAGGTAAATTCATGGATACAAAGGAAATGGTCCAAACTATTCATGGCCTATAAACACACAGTTCATCAAAGACAAGGAGACTACACTAAAGACAATATACAAGGAAGTTTTGAAAAAAGCATGGACCAATAAGAAACGAAAGGGACATATCAAAGCAAAGCAACTTGCTGAAGCCAATGAAATCATATGTTGGTTTTAAGGTTAATTTATCACCAATGTGATTGAGTAGATTGTTGATCTGGTGCACTAGGCATATTTGTTCTACAAAAGATATGTTAGATTTTTATAAACATGTTACTGAAGGAATTGTTTTTCATGGGCAACTCAAGCTTTGTGAGTGCCCATGGAAAAGGGGAAGTCTTTCTAAAACTAATCCTCGAGAAAATTATTCATAACATAATGTTTTACATGTGCCTGAAAATTCGCAGGAACTTTATCCTTGGAGCATTGCTCAACAAAGAAGGGATCAAAACTGACTTTGAATCTAATAAGCTTGAACTACAGAGAATGATGATTTGTGGGAAAGGGTTTCGGTAAATATAGGGAGGTGTTTTGTTCTGATGTTATCTGATGTTATGTTTGCTAATAAACATTTTGTTGGTTCTGTTTATATTGTTGAGTATGTTTATTTTGGCATTCTTGGTTAGGACATGTTATGTAGCCTCTTTAAAAGGCTTAAACAACTTTGCTTAATTCGACTTTAGTTCTACGGTTTTTGAAAGTGTGAAGTGTGTGTGTTGAGGCTAAACACCTAGAAACCTTTAAACAAAAAGTGTGAATAGATCTTCTACTTTACTAGAATTAGTTCACTGTCACTAGATGACTTTAAGACTATGTGAGTAGAGGGGAAATGTTATTACCTCACTTTTGAAGATGAGTTTTTATGTTTTACTAATGTTTTCTTGTAGCCTCAAAAGATGAAGTAGAGGAATTTTTTTTTAATCTATAAGGCTGAAGCTTAAATCAATTAGACTTAAATAAAGACCAGCTTAGACCATGGTGGGGAATATAATGGAACTCCTCTTAAGAATATTTGTGAGCAAAATGGCATTATACATGAGACTACTGCCACTTACACTCCGAACAAAATGACATAACATAGCGAAAGAATAGTACTTAAAGGAGATGATGAATGATATGCTCATCAATCAAGAATATGCCTGACTCCTTGTGGGGGAGGCTTTACTAGTTGCTTGTTATTGCTAAATTGTGTTTCTCATAAGAAGCTAGATAAGACACATATGATGTGCAAAGGCTTCAAGCTTAAATGAGTTACCTCAAAGGTGGGGTGTGTCTTACAAAACTGGTTTACCAATATTCAAAAGAGTAAGATTGGACCTAAAACCATGATGCAATTTTTAATGGTTATGCTACTAACAGTACTGCATATAGGTTTATTCTCAAAGAAGGAATTGGCTTTGATGTGATCAAGAGTTAAGAGTGATGAGTCTTCAAGCATATTTATCCCATGAAAAAAATAACATTCTTCTTGACGCATACTTCTACATTTCATCTGCAAAACCTAATCTTGTATCTTCTAGTGAATCTATAGAACTAGAAGGAGTAAGAGGGCTGGAACTGCGATTGGACTAGATTTATTATAGTTTTTCTTACTTAAGAAGGTTATGTAGATGAACAAATGGTATGTGTTTTTTTTTTTTAAAGATGACCCTAGGATTATAAAGAGCTATGAGTTCGTAGTCTCTAGTTATTGGCTAGAGTCTATTAACAGTGAAGTTAATGAGTTGATTCAATATAAGCAACAATACATGGGTTTTTAAACAGACCCTCTTATGCGATGCAAACCTTTGAGATAAACTGGGTTAAAAAGAAACTTAAACCTGAAGGTTCAATTGATAAATACGTAGCTAGACTAGTGGTGTGTGGTAACCACCAAAAAAAGGTTTAGACTTTTATGATACCTACTGATCCATATTCTTAGCCCTAAATAGGAGTTCAAGGATAAGATCGTCGATAGTTAACTAAACGCCTAGAAGATTCACTCTTAGAGAAGTTTAGTTCTTCTTAACCAAATAAGAGATTTACTCTCAAACCTGAATTAAGGTTGTTTTAATTCACAAAAGTTTCGATCTTAGGTTAATTTAAAAAGATTACAATGTTAAAACTTTTAACTCTCAAAACACTCAGAAACTCTTGCAATTATGTAAACGCACAAAAATCACAATTAAAATTTATTGATAGAAAAATTCCAACTGGAAATCTGATTAAGTTGTGAGAAATTACAACCTATTTATAATAAAACTACTAAACCCTAATATCCTAGTGATATTTCGGAATTATCAAGTTAAATAATCAGAAAAATAAATCTATCCTAAAACTTAGTAATAATCAAAGATATCTTTCCTAAAATAAAATATATCTATCATTAATCCTAACAAACTTTTAAAATATCCTAACAAACTAACTACAGTAACTGAAAACTATCTAATTAATTCGGCCACCATACATGRATTTTATCCGAAATTAATTATGAAAATAGTCAAATTAATTAAATGATATTGCCGCCCTCATCCTTTGGTCGATTGTTRGATATTTGCCCAATTCTTGTACCTTAACCCGTATCATTCTGACCGTTTTCAAAAAAATAAAAATAAAAATGACCTCAATTCTTGCACCYGATTWTCATCACGACCTACATCAAACACTACAAAATGACGCTTTTGATTATCTTCTTTCAACATTGTCATTTGCCCATAAACAAGTGCTTCTGAGTTTTGCGTCGCATTATCTATTTCCAATGAAATTTGTAAGTATGTAATGGATTGAACGTTTATACCTCCATCTATTTGAGGAACCAACAATGTAGGAATGCCATAATGACTCATGCTTACCCTAATATAACTTGCCMTGTAGTTCCCCTATTTGTTGTTGCAACTCCTTTGTTTCCTCTATATTGCATCTATATGATGGTTCATTAGGTATAATAAAAAATAATTAAATGATATWKWTGCCTTCACCCTTTGGTTGATTTTTGGATATTTGCCAAATTCTTACAYCTTGACCCGTATGACCTACTCTCTAGTGACTAAAGTAGCTGCCATTAGAACTTTAAATCCTTTAATTGCACTTGTATCTATTCATAAACTTTTATGTGCATCAAATGGATGTCTAAACCTCTTCTTTAAATGGTGACTTTCAAGAGGAGATTTGCATGGGGAAACTAGAAGGTTTTATTGTTCTAAGACAAGAAGGTTAGGTCTTAAATTTGATCAAATCATTATATGGTCGAAATAGGATCCAAAGTAATGGTATGACACATTTGATCAAACTAATACTTCTTATGGTTTTTATGTGAATGATTTTGATGCTTGTGTTTATTCCAAAAGTGATCAAGTTGGTTGTGTTATCATATGGCTATATGTGGATACTATGTTGATTTTTGGAACCATTATAGACATAGTTTACAAGCCAAAGGCTTTTCTAAGTTCTTTCTTTGACATGAATGACTTAAGAGAAGCTGATGTGATACTTGGTATTAAGATTACTAGAACTTCATATGGGTTGTCTGTAAATCAATCTCATTATATTCAAAAAAAYCTTGCATAAATTTAATCGATTTTATTATGKTTCAGTGAAAACCCCATATGATTATARTATTCATTTGAAAAAGAATAACAATAATAGTGTATCACAAAAGGAATATGCTATGATCATTGGAAGTGTGATGTTTTTATGAATTATACTAGACCAGGTATTGCATATGCTGTTAGTAGATTGAGTAGATATGTTTACTCACAAATCACAATCCCAATCATGAGCATTGGAGTGCTTTAATTCGATTGTCAAAGAACCTAAAAGGGACCATCAATAGGGGTATACACTATCAAGGAACACCAAGTGTGCTAGAARGATATTGTGATGYCAATTGGGTGTCCGATAATGATGAAATTCAATCTACWAGTGGTTCTATTTTCACAATTATTGGTGGTGTTATATCTTGGAAATCATCTAAGAAAACTTGTATTGCTAAATCTACAATGGAATCTGAATTTMTGTCTTTAGAATTGGTAGGTCAAGAAGTTGAATGGCGAATAGGACTGCTAACTAACATTCCATTGTGGGGGAAGCCCACTCCAACAAATTCCATGCATTGTGATTCTCAAGCTGCTATAGAAGTTGCWAACAAYAGATCCCACAATAGGAAAAGGAGACACATTCTCTTGAGGCATGGAACAGTGAGAAATTTGTTCAGAAATAATGTGATATCACTTGAGTATGTAAAAGCTAAAAGGAATATTGCAGATCCTTTCACCAAAGGCCTTTGTAGAAAAATGATGTTKTAATCTGCCCACGGAATAGGATWAAAGGCTATTAATGAGCAAGTTGTAATGGATACCCAACTTGAACTTTGTTGAAGTTCAAAAGGGTCAAACGAAGTCATAATGTAACTTAAGATTGTAATACTAACCATTGCGAATAAAAGTGATGTATTACTTTAATAATTGTGTGCAAGGTTGAGAACTAACTCTTAATAAGTTCATAGCCCTTTGTGGTGGTTTGTGATGAAGTACCAAACTTGATGAACCTTACCTATGTGAATGCGGGGAATTTGAACAAATTTGATGAACTTACCTAGCTCTTAAGGCTTATAGTCTCTAGAGCGTTGATGAAAAACCGGAATTGAGGTACATTTTGCATGTGTGCGAAAACTATCGATTTTGAGAAAAGTAAAATGTACAAAAGGTGTTCATAATAATTCATTGATATGTTCAAAGACATCTCCACCTAAAATGGATGTAGAACATATTTTATAAACATTGGGTGTCAATTCAAGTCAAAAAATCTTTGATATCTTAAACACTTATGTCTCCAACGCAAATTTTCATCCTCATTTTTCTTTACTTTCTCTTCTTGAATCATGAGGGGGAATGTTGTATTTATACCTTAAAAGTAGTGATGCTTTTTAAAGATATTCGTCCCACATTGTAGTTTGACAAAGTTGTTTCTAGTTTATTGAGGGGGAATGTCACAACCAAACAACTTGTTGAGGCTTGGTGTAAGGTCTAGTATTATGTATCCTAACGTGCGCGCCGGCCGTTCGCCGGGCTCAAGCTCGTGCTTGTGACACTGACGGCAGAGGTGAGGGTGGGATGTGGCCCGTTTATAAAACCAACTAGTCTTATTTGCTCAAACTTTTAATTGATTTAACATTCATATTTTTCCTTTCGTTACAAAATGATTAAAGATTTATTCTTGCCATTTATCTAAGTTATTTCCTCTTGAAAGCATTCTGGTTCATTGGATAGAGACAGAAATATTCATCTCTTCAAATACAAACACATCCTCTTTTGTTTGTCTTCTTTTTGGGCATTGACTTATTGGTTTCAATCTGCCTTTTTGGAGTACATCCACGGAGACAACGGTCGTGTAACTCTAGCGTCCATTGTCGTGAGATGTGTGTACGAGTACAGGCAAATTCAATTTTAGAGCATGCTATTCTACTACACGCCAACAACACATCATTAAGTATAGCATCCCAACACTTATATATACTAGTCCACATCTCTACATTACTAAACTTAAGTTAGTATTAATTATGCATTTTTCTAGGAACACCAACATGATTGTGGACAAGAGTTAATTTATACCCCGTTGGCCACAAACGGGGTTAGACATAATAGCAAGATATTGATAGATAATAAAAGGGCCCGAAGACTAGAGTTTAAAGGTTAGCTAAATCATCCTAATCAAATTGATTATCTTTCAGGGTTGAATATGTGGAATTAATGAATTTAGTTGTATAGATTTATTAGGAAACCTGAACTCTAATTATTCTCTCTAGCCTACTGTCTGCCTTTCAAATCAATGAGAGCAATATTAAACTTTCTTGTAGTGTAACTAGCATATGTTGGAATTGATATGTGCTTGTAGAACTGAATAGAGGAGCACAATTGAAAACTCAAGATCCCATAGTTAAATTTAACGGGAACATACACATCAAAGGTGTAATTTAAACCTTATATTTGCACACTCCGTTAATCACATGCAATGTAATCCTTTCAAATCTGCCTAAGTGCATCCTAAAACTCTATCGCTGTTCTCATATGCCATAAATGATTGAGTTCAATTTTACATACCTTGTGCGCTAGACTCTTGTTGCATTGCTGTTGGGAGGACGGAGTTGCCTAGAAAAAAGAAAATTGAAGTGTTAATGAATTTCCAAAATAGTAGTGGAAACACATACATCATTATATCATGTAAAACAACTAGGTATAATTCACAGAAGTAATAGCAATCGTTTTTACCTGTCAACATTTTCAGAAGTAACTTTGAAAACGTCCTGTACGTTGGATAATTGCAACGCCTTACCTTTCAATGTATCTCCCATCTCTTCTTACCCTAAACGACTTAAGTTGAAAAAAATAGCAAGAAAATAAGTGAACATGCTTTATTAAGTTAAAGATGACCCCCTTGTTCGACTGAGTTCCTTGTAACATTTTGTGGACAGAGAGAAGCGTACTAGACTGCCCTATCTCAATCCAGTTCAGATTAAGTATGATGTGAAACATATATAGTTTAGGAGAATAGGAGCTTACATGGTGGATGATTTTTGGGACTTGATTCTGACACTGTCAAATCCAAGTTCATTGGAACCTAAGTCATGTCAACAATGGCTTTATCATATGCTGTTTGGTGATTTGAAGCTGCAAAATTTATTTGGAGATAAATGTTATTGATTAGAGATCATTGCAATGTTTCAACATATACTTGTTCCGCAGCCGAAAAGTCTTTCTAGCAACACGTGACTTTCACGAAACCTCTCTGCAATCTAATTCAAAGGCTGTTTTTTTTACCAAAATTAGCACGATAATCTTTAACACTACCACTTTGTGTAATTTTATTTGTTTCACACCCCTTAATTCCGCTTATTTTTGAAAGAGAATGGTTTGTTGCGAAAAAAATATAGTATAGATTCGGAAAGTATAACCCTCTCAGTTCTCAAAGGTTGGATTTTAAGGTATATGAACTTGTGATGCACTTGATCTTCTACTATGGCAGTGGTAGCAACAACCTCTCCCCATCCTTTCCGCCGTTGGTCTATGTTTGGCCACCCTACATTATAATCCCGACTTATCGACATGACGAGAGACAACATTGTGATGTAGAATCTTGTCGTAGCTTGAACTGCTATATACTCGATTCATCATTGACCTTCAAGTTTAGCTGCTAAAGAAAAAAAAAGAATTTTCACTGCATGAAAGTTCAAATAATATATAAAGCACGAATATTATTGAGTTGCTGAAGTTGGAAGTAATACTTGTTAATCTTTTCCGTTTGAAATCAGATTGGCTACGGAGGAGTGGAAAAATGCATGAATTTCCTTGAATGTACTCTCTGCCTATATAACAGGCAATGAATTGAATAATGAAAAGAATGAATTGCTAATTTATAGAACGCTACAATCCACTTGATAATTCCTTGACAACATATCTGAAGGTTGTTGGTGAGTTGACGTTCTAGACGCAGCTTTTCGCTCCGACTCCGTTTTCTTTATCTAATAATGTCTCATCTTCTTGTATCTACAAATTTAAGCAAACAACAGTCGACCAAATATTGTCAATATTATTGATTAGCTTTAATTTGCATGAAATAGAGGTTGCCATGTTTGTACTACAAATCAAAAAAAAATAAAATAAAATTAAGGCGTGCTATATAAATATAATAATGTCATTGTATATATAAGAAGGTGTCATGGTTACCACTTACCAGAGATGCTTGAGCTTTGACATCTTCGAGATTAAAATTCCAACCACTGATCCCTCTTTTGTATTCACTCTGCAAACAATGTAAAGCCACAAATAAGTTTTGTACCAACGAGCTGAGCCAATTGACAAYGGATTGGGGGCTTGGGGAGGGGYAATCGACCTCCTCCTCTATTAGACGGATTTTCACTCTTTATCATTTACCACTCGGTTAAAACCCTAATTATTAATTAATGTAACTCCAATAAACATAATATGTTCCTCCATCCCTTTACCCAACATATTTTATTCTTAACAAAAACCTTAAAAAGTATTTATATATAAAACAATCCACTATTCAAAATCATTCTTACTGTGGGTATATAAATATATATTTTGATTTAGGATCAAATAAAAAGCATCCTTAAAATGACAAGCGTGAGAAATAATCTTGATCGTTGGATTTTGAACCGTGGGTTAAGATTTATTTCATGAAAAAAGTAAATGTTCACGAATTTTTTTGTGAATGTGCAAAAAATCAAAAAAAAAAAAAACATGCACAGTTATGTACAAAAATTTGCACATTTATGACTGAATTTATGCACATCTTGACCGTTTATCTTAAAAATCAACAATCAAAATTACTTCTCACACTTGTTATTTTAAGGGTTATTCCCATTGGATTCTAAACCCTATAAGCATAAAATGCTGCAAAATAAAGCAATTCGATTAAACAACGAATACAAAGAACACAAACCTGAGAGAGTTCCTCCTTCTCACCATAAGGCATTTTCTTTTGAGCAAGCATATCTTCTTCTTTTTGCTGTTCATCATTGGATATACAATATTACCAAATAACAATTTATAATTGGAAACAAAACTATTAACATTCTCATCGAACACTTGAGTTGATTATGACAAACGTAACGAAAATGAAGAATGAAGTGGTGATAAATAAGAAGAGAGAATTACGAACCTTTATTGCCTTAATTCGTTCTCCAAGAGGTGGCAAGCCATCTAAAAGTGTTCGAGTTATGTAATCATTTGATCTAGCTTGCTTAAAGAAGGGATGCTTTATCAACTTTTTTGCTGAGGGTCTCTTCGAAGGATCCTTCACTAAACAACTTGCAATCATCTGCTTAAATAACTAAAGGCACATAAAAATGATAAYATTCATTAATTGCAGCAATTCAAACKGAATTTTAAATGCATTATAYAAAATAATTATCATACCTAGGAGACCAAATATTTAATATTGGTTAAATTGTTCGTTGGCAAACAWGCATATATACGTACCTTGGAAAATTTCTTATCTCTTTCGTAATCCAGGCTAGGAGGTGCATTTTGCAAGGTCATGAGTAAGACCTGTAAAAAAACTCTTGGTCTAAAATAACCAGTACGTGTAAAAAAAAGTTATGACTGAATAATATACATATTAATTAAGCATTAATTATTTACATATAGTGTGAACTGTGACGAATATATGTGTTTATGAGATGAGATCAAAGATTGTAGCACGCACCTTCATTGGAGGATACTTTGAGAAAGGAGCATGTCCATGAGCTAACTCCAAAGCAGTTATGCCAAATGACCAAATATCAGCTCTACAAAACATCCAAATGTATTATATTCATAGTTAGTGATTACATTATATACACCTGAAGTCACTGTAGTTATAGTCACTCCGTCTCATTTTACTTGCACCATTGACTTATTTCAATCATCGGGTGCAACTAAGGCTCTGTTCTCGTCAATTTATTTAGATAAGATTCAGTAAAAATAAGTTCAGTTCAATAGTAAAAGTTCAGTTCAGTAAAAATAAGATCAGTTCAGTAAAAATAAGTTCAATTCTTAAGAAATTTGTTATGATTTATGTAAAAATAAGTTCAGTTCAATTAAAATAAGTTCCACCCTAAAGAAATAGGTTAAGGTTTTATGTAAAAATAGGTCAGTTTAATACCAATAAGTTCAGTTCAGTAAAATAGTTTAGTTTCAATAAAAATAAGTTCTGTTCAGTAGAAATAATTAAGTACAATTCAATAAAATTTAATTGACGAGAACAAAGCCTAAAACGATGGAGCTAAGTAAAATATTCTAACAATAATAAAGTTAAGTATGAATGGACTTACTTAAAGTCATATCCATGTAATTGTCCATTACCTCAGGTGCCATCCTATAGTTAATGAAAAAATGACAAGTATTATTGAAGAATATATATTTGAAAGTTATATTATCTAAAAAGATAATGCTAGAACAACACCCCCCCCCCCCCCCCCAAAAAAAAAAAAAATCCACTCTTTTTTAAGTGTTTGATCCCCTAATAATGTGCATTGATACTAAATCAAGAAATTACAATACTCTCCTAATGTATAGGATTAATTAGTCAACTAAATTATATATAATTGGTTTGATGATAATATATGATTAAATTCGCACACAAAAAAATAAAAATAAAAATAAACATTGAAAGAAACAAATAACCAACAAGGAGTCCTACAAAGTATTTCTGGTTCTTTGCCTGTCACCCGTTTCGAATAAACAAGCCGAAACACCCAAATCTCCTAACTTAATTGCACCACGGGAACCAATGAGTATATTCCCGCCTGTACATTACATTTACATCACAAAACACATCAATATTTAATTTGATTGTGTAAGGCTACTAAGTGATGCAATTCAGATTATACAATTTCGTATATGATAATATACATTTGATTAAATTTAGTTTTTTTGTGCTTAACCACCTTTAATTACCTCTTTTAAAAACTCCCACCTTTTAGTTTTTTTTTTTTTTTTTTTTATAAACTCCCACCTTTAACTCCCCTTAAGTTCCTAAACTCCACCATTTAGCCCAAACGTTAAAAAATCTGTTAGCTGTGGGCCCCACCTTCTAATATTCTTAATTCCCCTTATGTCACCCTCCCTCACTCCACGACTCTCTTCTCATTTCACCTCTCACTTCTCCCTTTCCCTTTCATCTTCTTTCTCTGTCATTTTTTTCATTTTTTTACTGTCATTTCTCTTTCATCGTTGATAGCATCATCAGTGGCCATATCTCCATCTTCGTTTTGCTTGAATTGTCGAAAAAGGACATTGCTTTTGTTCGAAATTGTCGACTTCGAGGGTATTGCAGGTACTTCATACTTTGTTCAATTAGTTAATTAATCATTCGTTTTTCTTAATTAATCGTTTAATTAATTGGTGAGTGTTGTTGATTTTGGAATTGTTTAGTATTTTGGGTTTTGTTGTTGTCTGATTCATGAATTATTCAATCCTTAAATTAGTTGCTTTATAATTGTGAATTATATTTTAATTGCAGATTGAAGAACCCTAATTTTCTACTAAAATTGCAAATTAAAGTATAAATTACATAGCAATTAACAAAACGAGAAGTTAAATGCACTTACCTGATGAATTCAAGGTAATTTGAAGGAAATTGGGAGAGAAGAAATGGAGTTTCGAAGGTTTAAGGAAGGAGGAATGGAGGAATGGAGTGAAGTCGAGTAATGAATTGGAGATTTAAAAGGGAAAAACGAAGGTGGGCCCACATCTCACAGGTTTTTTAATGTTTGGGGTTAAATGGTGAGAGTTTAAGAACTTAAGGGGAGTTAAAGGTGGGAGTTTATAAAATATAAAAAAAACTAAAAGATGAGAGTTTTTAAAAGAAAGTAATTAAAAGGTGGTTTAAACACAATTTTAAAATCTTAATAAAGAATATAGTTGAATAAGACCGGATTAGTAGTAAATTCTATATAACTATACTAAATAAATCCCAGCCTCTATTTCACTTTTCCTTCCCAAATTCCCTCCCAACTCTTGGTAATAATTAATAAATGATTACTTAAAAAATATGCAAGCAATTAATGACTATAAGAATTAAATTATCCTTTTGAAATTTAACCTTTTAAACATTACTTATTCTGTTCCTAAATGTTGTATACACTTGGAGAATGGGATCTTGTTTGATTCGTCTCGATCAATACTACAWTAATACATATTTTTAGGAAAATTTGTCCACTACTCCCACTAAAAAGGCGACCTTTGCGAATAATTGCCATCATTAAAAAAATTTGTCCACAACAGCCACGAATCCACTTTTCTTTGTTGACCACTGCCGAAGGGTGTTTGGCCACTGCGAAAAGGTGTTTCCGGCATTGACCGGCCATCGGAGCTCAACCACACCCTATTCTCACCATCCTTCTTCCTCAACCACACCTCCATCAACGTTAGAAACACCCCTTTGACGACTCCCTTTGGCCGGTCAACGGTGGTGGTCAAACACCCTTTGGTGGTGGTCAACAAAAAAAGTAGACAAATTTTTTTAATAATGACAGATTCACAGTTATTCGCAAAGGTCGCCTTTTTAGTGGGAGTTGTGAACAAATTTACCTAATTTTTATAATTTATAATCAAAATAAAACGTGCATTGACATGAGTGCTAAACTGAAAAGGAAAGGAGGGAGTATAAATTAATCTATGATTAGATTTTTTTTGTCGATAGTATAATGTAATTTTWAAATAATTGTATTTGAAAAACAAAATATTTTATGGTATTTTTAGGGTAAAAAGATATTTTATGTAAAATASTGGTGCATAGATRTATTACTTTACTTGCCTTAACATCTCGATGAATATGGCCGTGAGTGTGCAAATATTCTAAACCCTTCAAAACTTCACGCAAAATAGTGGCTATAACAACCTCTTCAAACCCATCTGGATGCGCCGCCTTCAATATATGAAGACACGAACCCCCGGCCATGTATGGCATTACCACCCACAGATTATGGTCACTAACAAATGAGCAATGTGATTTCAGAACATTTGCATGATCCACCAAGAACATCGTTTGCGCTTCCCGCGATATGTTTTTCTGTGTTCCAAATTATTATACAAATTTAAATAACAACTTCTATATAATTGTATCAAACAAATCCAATAATTTACGTACCAAATCGCTATTGCACCGTTCGAAATCAAGGATCTTGATAGCCACAATCTCATTGTTTGGTTTACAAAGGGCGCGATAAACTGATGCACTAACACCTTCACCAACCCCTTCATATAAGGTGTAGTTATCTGGCCCTATTGGAAATTTCTTCTTCTCTTTCTCCATTATAATTTATCACAAACCTATCAAATTTCTACAGTTTTAACACCAAAGCTCACGCATCAGAGCTACTATCAGTTGAACTTTATTCATAATGATTGTTAGAATATTCAGGGACCAAAAATGAGGAAAAAAAAAAGAGCAAAGGTGATACATGATATATATATATAAAATATTAATATTTTTTTTAGTATTTTTTTTTCCTTTGGAAATTAGGACTGTTCGAAATCCTCATAAAATAGAGAGAAAAAAAAGGATATGAAAGAATTTTTAATAGACAATTGTGGCAAGCCACAAACATAGCAGCAAGATGAAAGGAGTTCGTTAGGAGATTATTCATATTCTTTTTAAAATATAACTTTTTTTAATCTATAACTAATCATATTGCGCTCCCTATTAAAAATCCAAAGCACATTATTGGGCGCAAGTTATTAGGTACAATCCCCTACCTAGCAAAAATACAACCCCCTCCCTAGCTTACGTGACACATGATTATTTCCCCTCCCCCTATTATCTCTCACGCATGATTTTTTTTTAAAAAATAAAAAATAAAAATCATTAATTAAATAAAATTAGATAGATATAATATTTGACAACTAATAAAAGCAAATGAAAAAAGGCAACGTGTTATACTAGGGGGTTGTATCTAGGGCTGTCAATTTGGTTATCAAGCTGATTATTGAACTGAAATAACTTTAACTGAATTAACTGAACTGAAATGATCGTAACGGAATTTTAAGTGAACTGTATTCAAACTGAACTGAACTGAAACTGAACAAAAGAACTGAAATTAACCGTTTGAAAATGAAATTAATTGTTAACATAAAACTGAAACTGATTAACTAATGATGGATAACTGAAACTGAGACTGATTGAACTGGGATTAACTGAACTGTAAGCAACTGAAACTTAATAAATTGAACCAAAATAACCGAACACGAACTTAGCCGAAATGCAATCAATTGAACTGAAATAAACTGAAACTAAATTAATTGAAACGAAACTGAAATCAACTGAAATTGAAATTAAACTGAAATAAACTAGATAATAAATAAACAACACTATTTGAATCTTAATAAATTAATTTCAACGATTCATTATCTTCTATGTACTTTACAAATTTTAATTTGTAAATTTATGGATCAATATACTACTTTGATGTGACATTAGCTTTCTCCAATGTTAAAAACATTTTCCCTCCAACTTTCTAAAGGCATTTGCATAAGTAGGCATGGATTGAATGGATGGTTTTAGTTTTTGCCATTGATTAGTTAGGCATGGATTGGTGACATGACATTAGTTTTTGCCATTGATTAGTTAGTCTTGGATCATTGACATGACATTAGTTTTTCCATTGATTAGTTAGTCTTGGATCATTGACATGGCATTGTATGTATTCTTATTTTTGCGGATAGTAATTATATTAAAAAATACTAGATTTTTATGTATTATTGTATTATTGAGTATATTTATTTAGTTTTAAAAGTTAAATGTATTCTATAGTTAATCTGTTTCTAATATTATTATTATTGTGTGCATTTACTACTTGTAAAAAATAAAGATAATGTATGTATTGCATTTATTGATTTGGTTTCATGAACCAATTAACTTGTTATGATCAAATATATAAATTAAATTAGATATAGTTTATTAGTGTTCTTAACCTCGTTTAAAATCAAATTTATTACGTAGATAGTTTAAAAGGTTAGTAGCTATATATGATTGATAACTAAGATAGAGTTGGTTAATTGAACTAGTTTATATAATGTTATTAGTATTTATATAATTCTATATTGAAATCGAAAGCATACAAAATTACACCCAAAAAAATAATCTATGAAATATTTCATGAGTTTATTTATGAAATTGAAATAATTCGATTATTATGAACGACCTATCAAGTTAATAATTAGACTCAGGAATAAAAGAGAGACATTTAGTTAGCAGTTCAGTATGGTTTGTATAAAAAAAAATGTCAAGGTTTAATCATCATCTAACAATCTTAATTTATAACTTTTGACATGGTTGTATACTCTGCAGCAAGGTAAGATATTTGTATGATTATATTAATGGAACTATGATAAAAAAAATGAAAACAGACAGGTTTTAGGCACAAATGGCAATGTAAATCTACACCTTGAGACATGATTTACATGGTCTTAAGAAAAGGTTACGAAAATAATATGCACTAATTATAATTGTACAATGATTGAAATTCTTAATCACTTTCAACTCTTAGTCCTTACTTACAGGAAAGCCCTCATATCGATCATAAAGGGAACTGTTACAAGTGGTATATATTAAACATCTTTTATTAGCAAACACTGTAATTAAGTTTAATGATTTCTATAACACATCATTTGACTAATCGAATTAGATACTCTGCTTTTTCCATCACATATAAAAGTAGACATTAAGATATCAACCCATAAATCAACTATAACCTACCACATCAAACATTCTAATATGCTCTTTCATACTAAATGTATGAAACTCATCGTTATTCGACTGTTGATACAATCATTTATCTCCTTAGAGAGTATTGTCGTAAAGCATCATAATAATTAACTTCGATTATCATATGGAGTTTACTTTGAATCTTATACGGTGTTGATCAATTAGTTGACTTTATATCTATACTCATAATTTAATGACATATCTTGTTCTTATAGTCGAACTCACTTTCACCGATCAGACTAGATAGGGATCCCAATTCAATTGAATGGATTCATCCATTATCAACCGAATCGAACTGAAATGAATCACGTTTCAACTAAATTTATATCTAACCGACAACAAGTTACTAAACAAAACCGGACCGAAATGAATCACGGCTCAACCGAATTGAGTCGAACCGATACCACCAAAACTAAACTGAACTGAATTGGATTTTGCTTCAACCGAAATTGAACTGAATTGTTATCAACTAAAACTGAACGGAACTTTTTTTTAACTGCATTGAAATGAACTGTACTCAAACTGAACTGTTTCAATCCGCCCAAACTGAACTGAATTAACCGAACTTGGTCAAACTGAATTGAACTGAACTGCTACAACCGAAACTGAAATGACTGAATGTACTGTCATCAAACTGAATTGAACTGAACTGTTTGGTTTCAACCATAACTGAACTGTTGAACCGAATTGACAGGCTAGTTGTATCTTGCAATGTAGGGGGGGTTTGTATAATAATAGGCTTTGGGGTGTTTGGTTTAAGATTGTAATTCAATGGGTGTTGTTGGCACATATTAGTTACCATACCTAACTAATATATAAAGGCCCATATACACATACCCAGTGGGCTGACAACACACATGAATCAAGCCCAAAGGGAGTCAAAACACTTTCCATCTGGTAAACGTGAGGCTGTGTAAGACAACTAAACCTGGTCCACTACCACAAAATTGGATAACATACCAGTTTTAAGAGCCGTTATTACTAGATAACCGGTTTATTAACTTAAGAAACCGGTTTTCTATTATCACCGGTCTCTTAGAGCAATATAGAAGACCGGTTATTAAAAAACCAGTTTATTTGTTGGTGACTTTTTAATTGGTGGGCCCCTCCTATTTGGAGAGAAGAAGCCGTTGGTACTTAAAAACCAGCTTCTTTGATTTTTTTTTTTTGGTTTGTATTGTCATTTTGTCGTGCTTTACTCTGCATCCTTACCTTCCTCCACTACATCATCTATTTTCCTGACTCTTTCTTTCTCTACGCTTTCAATTTTTTCATTTTCCCATTTTTTAAACCCTTTTGGAATTTCATCATCCATATCCATCTTGCTTCAATTAAATTCGTTTTCGTCAATTTGCTGCTGCTTGTGTTGCGTGGAGTTGTCGCTACTGCTGGCTGTTGCGTCGATTTGCCGCTGCTGCTGGAGTGTCGCCAATCATCCTCTCTCGCCTGTTCAATTCATCCTTCGCTCGCGCCTAGCCTGTTCCCAATTGGTAAGAAATTGTTCGCCTGAAATCCCTCTGAAATTCCCCAACATTCATTGCCGAATTGCGTTTATTTTCTGTTTGTATAAGCCTAAATTTCTATCGAAAAGCACCTAATTTCTAGTTATTTTCTAGCAATCGGTAAATGGTCGATTTCATATCAATTTCTATAATTCCAGTTCGAATTTCTGTACAAATCACTAGTACAAAAAGGCCAAAAGCTGCGGTTTTTAGGGCCCAAAAGCTGCGGTTTTGAACCGCAGCTTTTGGAGCCGCAGCTTTTGTGAATTTTATCTAAAAGCTGCGGTTTAAATACACGCAGCATTAACAACTCAAAGCTGCGGTTTTGGGAAAAACCGCAGCTTTTGAGTATATCAAAAGCTGCGGTTTTCTCCACAAAACCGCAGCATTTAACAACTCAAAAGCTACGGTTTTGGGAGAAAACCGCAGCTTTTGATATACTCAAAAGTCGGTTTCTCCCAAAATCGCAGCTTGTGGTGGAGCAAAAAAATAAAAAAAAAAAAAATAATTTTTTTTGGATTTTTTCATACAAAATTATAGCCAAATGATACATTATACATATAAATATCAATTTCCATTTAAAATTGTGTAATAATTACACAATAAAAGAGTCTTGTTCAAAATCACAAAATGTACAATGCAAAATATCAATGAATCACAACTTAAAAAATTACATCATAAGAAAATTAGTACAATAATTAGAGATGATTGTTTATAATTCACACCAGCAGCAGGGTGGGGCTCTGAGGCTTCTGTTCTGGTGATGCAAGCACCACCACAACAACGGGTGTAACAGCATGGGCAACCACCAACAGAAGCAGTAGCAGCCGTAAACAATGCAACATACAAGCAGCAACCGCAAACAATATACAGCAACACCAGCACAACAGCTCAACAGCGCAGCAATGGCAGGAGCTGCAACCTAGCCTCATTCTGCTGTTCATTGTGGGAGCAGCAGGTACACCAAATTAGAGCAAATAACGCTAAAACAAAACATCATAATTTGGCCAAAAACTTGTTCTTATTGCATATTTGAATAACAACTAAAAATAAACAACAAATATATTATAAAGATAGCAAGACTAAATCAATCAAACCCACAAGACTAAGCATTATAGAGCTTTTGTTTTGGACTAATTGGGGGAATAAGGTTTAAGATTTGACAGCAGCAAATTCAAGTGCATCAGAAGTCAAAAAGGAATTCTCAGTAAATGGTGTAAGACAATTTAAGATTTGAGATTTTGACAGCAGCAAATTCAAGTGCGATCAGGCTAAGTACAAGTCTTAACAATTTTGAGATTACAGACATAGAAATTCATTAAGGCAGTCTACAGCATACAACAAACGCTTTTTAAGGATGCTAAAGGAAGAATGATATGGGTAGTTGTAGACACCTGAAAATGGCTCCCCAAATGATTAATCCGTGATGAACATACCCGTCTCGCGTTTGTTTCGACTCAGAAAAGATGCTTTGAACTCACGAAAGTTGGAAATACGTGAGGTCCGTACCTCGGAACTATTGAGCAAAGGTCATTACAAGGCAAACATATTTTCCTTCGGTTTTCTCGATAAACTAAAGGTTTTCAAAGAGTTTCAAAAGAGTTTAAGCTGGCGATTCTCGTGCTTTTTGTTTCTCTATCATGTGGTCACATTTTTTCTTGAATCCGCCAATATTTTTAAATATTTTCTGATTTTCTTAGAATTTTCTATGAAGTTTGCAATGTTTAAATACGCAGAATACGCAGAAGAAAATACGTGAATAATTAGAAAATACTCCGGAAATACGTGGAACCTTCTAGAACATTCTAGAAATCTTGCTTGGAGAGCAAGGGTGTCTAGGTGCGTCGAATCAAGGAAATCACGAATAAATCGGAGGAAATCGAAATATTTCGAGGTTTTTGGAAAAATATACGAAATCAGTGAGCGTATATACGCAGATGCTGAGCGTATATACGCTCACCAGGAGCGTATATACGCTCCACATCCAGCGTATATACGCTCACCTTTCCATACGATTTTTGCCAAAACTCAATGAAAATGAGCAGCGTATATACGCTGGAATGAGCGATATACGGCTCCCCATGAGCGTATATACGCTCATCCCCAGCGTATATACGCAGGGTTCCCTTTGCTCCAAATTTGCCTCGTGCCTATAAAATAACCCCTTTGCCTTTGCTCAGTTCGAGACACACACGATTTCACGACTTAAGACAGACACTTGACACAGACACAATTCACAAGACTCATCTATTCTCTCTCTTCAAAAACACTCAAAAACCACATTCGTTTTCGATTCAAAGCATCGATCTCTTCGAATCAACAACGAAATAAGGGTTATAAATCTGAGATTACTCACCAAAACCTCTCTTTCACTCTTTTTTATTCTTTTTGTCAACTTTTAATTTGCACTACCATTATTTGAGTTTTAATTCAATTAAAAACAATGTAGAAAACTCACTTGTTAATCTTTCATGTAAAATATTGTAGTTTTTCCTTAATAGTTTCATTGTTTCTTGTGTTTTTGGTTTTCTTTTGTTGTACATATTACTATGTCAATACTAACGCTGTTTGCTTGTCTCAATTAGTCAATTCAAAATCGAAGGCGATTCCTTTGAGTTTGTTCTAACAATTTTGATTGTTTGCATGCACAAGGTGAGGAGGACACATATACATATTATCATGTTTTACTAACCTTTGTTTTCATGTCTTGTATATATATCTTTCTATCACACTTGTATATATTGTTTAAACAGACGGGAATTTAATCGTTTGTCACATTAAAGTCAGATAATCATTGGACGGCCGGTTTTCTCTAAGCACCTTATTAACATTGACTTAACAATCAAGTGATTCGCCTTAATCCATTTGTAGAGTCTTTGGTTGTACATAATAGCAACCCACCTAGTAATTAGTGCGCTTTCTAAGTTCAATTCAATAGGCTCTTTTGAATCATATGTTATGATTATGGAACTATAATGTAGACCGAGTATGCAGGCGCCCTAATGCCGGGCGAATTGGTTACAGATCTGATTCGTACCATGTCCCGAACCTCACGATGGTTTCTTGATTGGACGTGGGGCAATTGATTTGGCACCAATGTTTCGGGGCGTCGTGAATAACCTATATAGGCACTGGTGGCGATCCCTCAATTCGACGACCACCCCAAGATTCACAGTGCGGCATGGCTCACTCCATGACACTGAAGCTGAGGTCAGCCTCCTAAGCGGGGGAAGCCCTACAGGTCAGTGTTGGCCAACTTCTCACAAAGAGGCGAGTAAAAAATTAACTTTGTTACAGCTAATTCACCAAGTCTCATTTGAAATATTTGTAATGGATGAAGTGCGATCATTTACCAAAGGTCTAAAAAATTACAAACATTAAAATGATGGCATAAAGATACTGATGTTTACCTGCATTCGTCACTACTCAAAATCCCAAATTAATGCTTTTTACTCTTGAAAAACAGTTGCTCATGTTCGGTGAATCAACACGAGTGAAATTGATCCGTCGTAATCTTAAACTACTCACAGAAATTTGATCCTTCATAAGTGACCAGTAACTCACTACAATTTAAATCACAATGCATATTTTTCAGAAGACATAAAAGTATTCCTCTTAGTCACAGCACTTATCATAAAGCAAACTGACTGACTTATCTTGATATTGGTGGAATTCCATCAACTTTCGGGGCTTGATCTTCTTGTC
This sequence comes from Bassia scoparia, assembly GCA_008642245.1. Taxonomy (NCBI): domain Eukaryota; kingdom Viridiplantae; phylum Streptophyta; class Magnoliopsida; order Caryophyllales; family Amaranthaceae; genus Bassia; species Bassia scoparia. The sequence goes on along the minus strand of SNQN01007633.1, from coordinate 6,335 downwards.
ATCCATTAGACTTCCTACCTTCTTTTTTTATGAGATGCCACGCTTTGATTGTTGGGAATCTTTCACCTAACTTTAGAAGAGGTCATCTTTTGCTCGTATGCACTATGCCCCTTTGGAGTAGATCTTCGTGTTGTAGAATGAAGCTGTAAAAAAGCTCATTAGAAACTAGATTGCATGTTTCTTCATGATTTGTCGAAAGAAGATGTTCTCCTCAGTCTGTGCTGTGCCGTTTTGATTTTGGTTCTGCTTTGGTACTATGCAAAGAGACATGATTACATTTAACTCAGCATATGTTGGAACACAAGATTGTTCTCACAGGTACAAAATAATAAACCATAGCACTTAGTCACCAGGGATTAACAAACGTTGAAATTTTGCACTTCACAACCTACAAAGAATAAATAAATACATAAAGATCCTTTGTAAGGACACTAGAGTCCATAAGAGACTCAACCAAGGAGGTGTCAGCATGAGTGTTCCAGATGTTGAGGCGTGCTCCAGAAGCACTAGTCCTAGAGGACTTCAGACTCTTGGGTCCCATGGAAGCCAGGAACCTTCTTTGCGGCCGCCTTCTTAACTTTTCAAACCAGCAGTAGTGATACCTTCCATTACTTCTTGAATGCATAAAGATGATACAAGTGTAAGTCAGAATAATTTCATCAGTTAGACTAGAGCGCAAGATATATTTTGTTGTTTGTTCGCTCATCCTTTTGTCATGGGGACACCCATTTCTTGTATATTTTATATTATTCATTTAATAGATTACTCTTCGAAGGAAAATAGGAGAGTGTTTATGTTAAATCTTCATCAAGTGTTTTATACTGCAGCCCATTTATGATTAATATTCATTTTTTAACGGTGGTGACAACTAATTTCCACAGAGGTCAAACTACTACTATATGGGTGATTAAAGTGATAGCATGATCGTCTTTGTGACCTAAGTTAACCTGCTTACCTGTTTGTACAGGTTAAACACAATGAGTCATAATTGTCTTTATTAAATTTTAAGCTAAAATTAACAATTAAGGCCAATTGTTATCATGGTGTTATTATTTAAAAAAGTCATAAGATATATATCATTAAATAAATAATAAAATTAATATTTAGGACCTACTGCAATTATCATAATTTGGGATAAGCTGACAACAAAACACAAAAAAAAAATGATATCAGTTCCCACAACATCAACACCACAGTGGACAGCTAGCAAATCGCCGAAACAGCCACCTGTAAACTGTTGTCACCATCCCCTCTTACAAACAAATTCAAAATCCCTGCCACTAAACCACATCAATAACCGAACATTACCCCATGTGATCTCAAGCGCATTCTGGAAAAAGCCCACACCACGCCACCTCAATGTTGGGGCCAACCACCACTCAAACCACGGAATCACCAAGAAAACCACTGTATCACCCAATCACCAACCAAAAATAACCACACCAACCAAAAAACGACCTTTGCATCCACCACAATCCCACAAATCAAGAAAAAACCTGATTCTCTTGAGAACAACCAACAAATTAAAAACAACACTATCTATCCAAAAAACCCAAATCGCGAGTATACGTATGTTATAAAAACCACAATAACCCATACTTAGATCTGAGAAAAATAAGGGAAAGAAAAAGAGAGATGGCGTGAGAGGACGATAGTAGCATTTGTGAGGACATAATGATGTAATATATAAGGGGGAGCATGTGTTGTAGAGAAAGGATAGTGGGATGAACATAGTTGTAAAGAGAAGTATAGTGTGTTGGCGGGGGAAGGATTTGCATGGTGGATATATATATATTATATATATAATATATATATATATATAGAGAGAGAGAGAGAGAGGAGAGAGAGCAGAGAGAGAGAGACGGGGGGGGAATTTAAAACAGTTTAATGAATGTAGGTCAACAGACCTATGAAAGCATACATCATTATTGGTACATTTGTTGGTGTAAACAGAGAGTTGACACCCTTAAGTAAAAACGCGTTGATATGTTAGCAGAACAATATTTCCTACTCACATATTACTCTCAACCTTTCTTGCACATCTACAACTGGAAACTAAAGCCTATTTATATCTGTCATATGCACGTATAATTTAAACAATAGTAATATATTTTAATACATGCCAGCACAATGTTACCCATATCTTCCAACAGGTAAAAAAAGGACACCTTAATAAACTAATTAAAACAAAAGTGGATATAATATACCTGGAAAAAGCTCAAGCGTAGAGTTCCATCCTTAGGGTCCTTGCCTAGCAATTACTCTGGCATAAGTCTTCTGCAGGCAAAATTTCCAATAGAGTAAAGATCATGATGATGAAAACAGAAATAAGAAGAAGCTGGGTACAATCTATAATAGACAACAACGATCTCCGAAACCAGAAATTTTAAGGAAGCATAACTCTAACATCGAGTAACAAACAGCACAAACAGCTCAAATCATAAAATAAAACAAAAACAACTCAAATCCGCAACAAGAGAAGCACAAATCTACTCAAGAACCTAACATAGCCTAAACAAAACGATAACTTGGAAAAAAGAGAAGAGAGAGAACAAACCTAACAATTATCATCGACTGGTATTTTGATGATCAAACTCATACAATTCACTACAGTATATAGCAATTTCTATAATAATAATAGACTTCATTGCAAATGGTTAAAACAAAAACCAAAATAAAATCGAACAAACCCTAAAATTTAGATCGAGAAACGGAAAAGCGAAAAAAGATGGAACCAACCTGCAGTCTGTTGGGGTGCTCTTCGTCGTCTCTCGAAGATAACTGAAAGAGAGAGAGGAAAACAAAATGGAAATCAAATAAAGAAGATTATAAACAGAAAATTATAGATCGAAAACGAAATGAAAAAATGGGAAATTCAAATAAGAGGAATTCAACACAGAAAACGAAAAAAAATTGAAGAAAACCCTAAAATTAAGAAAAGAAAAAGATGGACCTAACCTGCAAGAGGGCTGCGAGTAGAGGCTGGACGGTGGAGAGAGCTGCGCGAGCAGCCGACGGGGAGGGTATGGCGAGGGTGCTCTGTGCTGTCGTCGTTTGAAAGAGGAGAGAGAATGAAGAGGCAATTGGGGGCGAGCAAACGTACGGTGAGGGTAGCGGGTACGGCCGAGGGTGTAGAAGTGCAGTGGATCGACGGCGGTGCGCCGTGGTGTGTGGGACGACGTGCGTGGGGTTGAGTGAGGGGAGGGAGGGAGGGGGAGCTGAGGGTTTTGGTTTTCGAGTATATGGAGGGAGTCTTTGCTAATATGAAATATGAGCACGGAGCTGAGGCTGAGGGTTTGGTTTTTCGTAGCCGTGATGTTATAAATTGCTATTTTTTTTTAAATCTAAAAGCTGCGGTTTACAAAAAACCGCACTTTTGATAATTTTCCAATTTTTTTGTCTTAACCCGCCTCAAATCTGCGGTTCGTTTTTTAAAAAACCGCAGCTTTTGACTCTCAAAGCTGCGGTTTTTAAACAACCGCAGCATTTGAGGCGCAGTTCTCTTTTGTCTATTTTTCTCTCTACGTGAATTCAATGAATTTCAGTTCGATTGGTCATTGGACATTCGACTGAATTCGGTTGAAATTCATTGAATTCGGTTGAATTCATACAGCCATTGTTCAAATTTTTGCTTGAATTTCTATCAGTATTGCACGAACAAAACGACATTTTTCTTATTGAATTTTTACTTATAATAATTTCCTGACATTCCCTTAATATATAAATATTTTTTCATTCAATTTTACTTATTATAGAAAGTATCAAATTCTACTAACCAAAGAAAATTCAATACATTTATGCATAGAAAGATCACTCAGACACCAGATGACACCATTCGCCGTTTACAAGACACGATTATCTGAAAGTTAGATGATATGCATTCATACAGTTGAGAAAATTTCCATGATAACCCTTCACATTAGAACAGGATGTTAACCGATTCGAGAAGCCGTTGTATTAAAAGATGCGTGTGAAAGAATACACAAGATTGATCGAAGCGGCTTAACTTATACAACTTGAAGGCGTCTCATGGTGTGGATTGACACTGAGTTTCGTCTGAGTATTGGTTGGAATATGAAAAGACACGCTTCATAAGTGCAGCTTAATTGTTACTCTCCCACCGCTCCCATAATACATATTCTCTGACACTGGCAAAAACAACTAAACTGTCCAAATATATTGATTACCTTATGTGAGAGAAAGGCAATTCAATGCTTGCCCTACGGGCCCCAACAGATTTTAGGCATCCCTGTTCGTCGCAAGGGGGGAAATTATTTTTTTTACTTTATCTGACATACATTCACAATATGTTGCCCCGAGTCCATGCGTGCTCTTCTCTTGTATAAGGGTAGTGACAAGGTGGGTATACTTGATACGATACCGATGGGCGACAGTTTGTGTTATGGTATTTAAATGCAATACTATCCAAGAAAGTGAAAGCCTGTATTGTCTCCATGATTGTAAGGCAACAAGTGATGATTATTCGAGACTTACGCGATTGTATCATGGCACTTCAAAAGTCGAAAAAGACATATCTGTGAGTACACACTTCTCGCATCCAGGTCTGACTCCCACAGATGGGAGGATCTTCCTTAATGATAATTCCCACGATTCAAGAAGAGCGGTAATTTACGCCTTGCTCTGTCAACTTGAGGTATGAAATCCATATGCTTCTCCTTAGTAGCACTTCATAGTACTGGCTGTAATATCCTTGGTCACTTACAAAGTGCAATAACACCGCACCTTGCATATGCTCTGAAGTGCATCTGGTATAAGAGCGTAAGTATCCTAGCACGATGCCTCTTCCTTGTTGATATCTGGACGAAGCAACCGAAGGAGACAATGGACAATTGATGTTAACCTCGCTCTTAAAATGATGATTCCTGATTTGCTAGGGAAGAAGTCTGTTCAGGAGCATATGTGCCACATCGAAAAGATATCTGGTTCTAATTCAAGAGGCATTGCTATTCTTAGTGCACCATCACAGTCATTGACTTCGCGAATGCATATAAAGGTAACTCCTGTAGAATAATAACTGAATGACAAAGGGGTGTAACAAACATGGACTAAGATGCCCAATATCGATTTCTTCCTTGTGCACACGGAGGAAGACGCATCACGTGTCATTGAAAGGCCTTTTGCGGATCCTTCTTTGCCGCATCACTTCCTAGAAGAGTCGCGTAATCTTGTCCAACCTCAAATCGCTAAGCCTCGTCGTAAGATCAATAAAACGCAAATTCTGGCTACCGACCAAGATGAGTTTGAATGTAGTCTTAAATGCACAGTAGGTTCATCAATCGTTAATATGTATGAGTACAAAGTTCGCGTCTGATTAGTCCACCACCCACTAGATATTTGCTGAAATGAATCGACATAACCGAAATTTTGATCGCTTGGGTCGGAGCAGGTGTCTCTAAAACAAAGTTGTTCAAGAATAAGGCACTTTATGACGACTGAACAACCTTTGGGATAGCAAAAGCAGCCAATTTGGGACCCTATCTTCGATAAAAGAGCCCAACTAGCTCACTCCATAGACCTTGACTCTCCCAAGCGACTACCTTAGAAAGAGTGATGTGTTTTCTAATGACAATCCGGACTTCTTGTCGAGCCTTTGATCATTCTCTCTTCGCGGCATTTCGTTGAGAACAATAGAGGTAGACTTTTGACTTGTTAATTTTTCTTTTTTGTTTGATTTCTACATACCAAGTGTTTCCTTGTCATTAACTTCCTTTGCTAAGTTGCCCCAGGCGACATTGAGCCAATTTAGCGTAGGCAACATGGTCACATATGTACTCATATGTGGTATACGTGAAATCTTCAAGCTCTCGCTCTTTGGAAGTGTTATGCACATTGAGAAAATGTATTTGACAGCTTAATGCGTACAATGTCAGAAATGCGGGGAAAGACAAAAGATGGGGTAATGCTCGAGATTGACTTACCGAAAATGTACGATCAGGTGGTGAAAAACTAAAAAATGACTGGCAGAAGAACGTAACTGCATTGCAGTGCCGAGAAGAATGGCATCATCGAGGTCTAAAGTGTCTTACCCTCCAGCAGCTTTCATATCATCTCTTCTCTCTCACAAGAATAACAGATTAGACATTAGAGTTCTTTCTGTCGAATAGAACTGGTTGTTAGTCGTGGAGTGTCAAAATATTCCCCAGCAAGGAACGTGCTACCCATGTCAAACATGCAATGTCTTACGCAAGCACCTTGTATCTATGGAACAATCGAAAACTTGTGGTTCTAAAGTCTCTGCAACTTTGCTACTAGATTTGTATTGCCGAAGACCTATAGATTTTAGATCTTTTTACTTTATTTCTACTACAAAGTTT
>SNQN01007632.1:15865-32558 GCA_008642245.1 Bassia scoparia | reverse complement strand
CTTTAAAGCTCACATAGGCCAATCGGGTAACTCTCGAACTGAGCGATGGACGTAGAAGGCTGAGAATCTAGAGGTAGGCTGAGACGGAGGAGGCTGAGATGGTGAGGCTGAAACGGAGGAGGTTGAGATGGAGGAGCTGAGATGGAGGAGGCTGAGATGAAGGAGGCTGAGACGGACGAGTAGACTCAAAACAAGAGTAGCCTGAGATAGAGAAGTAGCCATAGAAGCCTGGAATGAAGGAGCCTCGAAACATGGAGCTAAAAATATGGAGCCAAACCGGAGAGCAGAGTTGCCCAATGCTGCGAACGAGCTGAGAAGAAAGGGAGGTGAAACCATCGGCGGCGTCTCCGACAACTTAAGCTGACACCGAGGTCACCAGATTGCATCGTCGGTTGAGATTGAGTCGGACGAGGCTGAGCGGGAGCTAAAGATGGAGCCGAAGAATGATGGAATGGCTCGGATTGTTGGTCGTAGCTACGACTCAGAGATGGGCCTAGATGTCTCTTTCGTACCACCATGCCTTTTTTATGCCATGTTGGTGCATTAAATAATAAGTTATTATCCACACGGTTAATAGTTATTGAAGAAAACATAATCACAAATACAATTAACCAATTATGAATATTGCCCAGGCATTAATAAACGCGAAAAAAATCAATATATCAAACTAAACACTCAGAGTTAATATATTTAAGAAGCTCGAGGGAACTCAATAACTTAAATTACTACAATTATTACAAAACCTTGTTTTTTGTTTCAAATACAATAAGGAATAGCTATAAATAAATATTTACATTACATCCTAATGAACAAACTGGGCAGGTCATCAACGGTCTTCGTTGTCGTCGTCATCCATGTTTTCACTCCATCATGCTAAGCTCCTCAACAATTGTACCATCATCTTCAGCTAGACTCGGAATGACTTCATTTTCGTCATATCACCCTTGATGCCTCGTAGTCTGGTATCTTGTCCGGAGAACATAGAACTATGGGAACAAGGGATGTTTTAACCTCTTGTAGAACATCTGATTCCACGGTGCGTTAACCACTACCTAGCTTTTGTTTAAACACAGCCACCATTGCACTTTGTCCCTTTTAAGGCTAGGATAAGGTGCATAATACACCTGACTAGCTTGGTATGAACAAACGAAGGGTTCGTACTACGGGAGTTCCTAGTGTGATTGACCTCTACAAGTCTATATTTCTCATGAATGTTCATGCCTTGTCACAATCAAACCAATTGCAGTTGAATAATATCATCTTGTACTCTGCGTCACTCCCGTGGTAAGACAATTGTATCACCTCTTCCAAAGTGCCGAAGTAGTCAACCCTTCCTTGACTCTAACACACACACCCCATAATTCATGGTTGACTTGTTCCTAACTGTAGTTAATGTGTGGAAATTATACCCATTGACGTAGAATTGATTCCAAGTTTGTCACTTGTTTTGAGGGGCCACTCGCAAGAGCTCGTGTGACGTCATCAGCACTCTGTGTCTGAAGCACTAGAATTGTTGAGTAAGTTCAGTAAATAATGAATGAAGGTAATGTAATTAACAAAGTGGGTATATAGGGATTGGGAATCCTCACTTGTGTCTTTAACCATGTCGGTTATATGGAATTCGCATTGGATCCAGACATCATCCTCTTTATTTGACGATTTAACTGCACATGTGATCCTCAAATTGCCTACAATAGTGCGCAAGTTTGATGTTAGTCATCTGAGCTGGCATTTAATGTGCTTTTCTAATCTATGACCGAACTCTAAGAAAATTACCTTTCATAGTTACTCAGAATGCCACATTTGCGAGGATGTACAGATGGGTTCGGACGTACTCCCTGTCTGTCAACCAACGTTTACACCACTCGTAGCTGGTCGACCACAAACCTCCCTAACAATTCAGGGACAATTGACACCATTTTGGCTTTCCATCAGGGTATGCATTTCTACCACAGTCCTCGATTTGTATCAACTCTGACTGAAGATACTGTGAGCAGAAATCGGATATCTCTCAGCCAGGCATGCATATCATATAGAACTTCAACCTTGCTTATCCCCACTTTACGTTTCAAGTGGTTAAGGAACCTATGAGAAAAGGACACATGAGTAATGTAAATGACACTTCTTAAGAAATGATTAACGTGGTATAAACGATTATCAATAACGCACTTTCGATGGGTACATCCATATAAATTGAATAGGACCCAATGTAAGCTTCATGTGCAAGTGTACAGCAAGTGCTCCCTGGAGTTAAAGAATGCCGGGGAAATATTTTTTCTAACTTACATAAGATCTCAGCAATGTTGTTTTTGCAAGGCGCTTCATCTCACTCATTGTGATAGTGGGAGCATACAAGTCCACGGAAGAATTGGCTGATTTCGGTTATTGCTTCCAAATATGAAGGGGAAGCAACTCTCTAGGCAAGGCAAACAAGCAACAACCGCTCCATAAATACATGACAATCGTGACTCTTCATTCAATGGAGCCTTTTTTTTATTTTTCAACCACATCGGCTCAAGTTCGAAGATACCCGTCAGGAACCTCAAGTCTCGAATCCATTCCATAACACCTTCTTCTGCTCCTTGTCAAGTCCGAAAGGTGCCTTGGGCATAACTCATTACCCTTACCATCATCAATGAGCTCCAACTCTCGCCGCCTAAAAACAATCTTCATGTCTTTCCTAGCATTGACAGTGTCAGACGTTTTTTCTTTCACGTCCATGACGGTGTTGATGAAGCTGCTCGAAGAAGTTCTTCTCGATATGCATGACGTCTAAGTTGTGCAAAGCAACAATCCTTCCAATACGGCAGGTCCCACAGACGATTGCTTATCTATCCCTTTTTTTTCTTATTCAATTGCTTCAAAGCATCAGGACCATCAGTGACTCTTGGTAAGGTCCTTCACAATCTGCCAACAATTCCTACCTGACATGATATGAGGAGCTGAGTCATTTTCTACTCTGTTCTTACAAAAAGCTGCTTATTGTATTCTTTCTGAAGGGGTGGTCGGAATCTAAAACTGGTGATGGCAATAACCATGATACTTTGCCACCATGTCTTAGCCAAAAGGCTTGCTTTTCTCCATGCAATATGGACAAGCCTTAAACCAAAGGGGCTCCAACCTGACAAAACATATGTTGGAAAGTCACTTATAGTCCAAACACGGCTGCACGCAGATTGAAATTTTGTTTCTTTGAGACGTCATAAGTCAAGGACAACAGCCACAGCTGCTTAATAGTTCGTCAATAAAAGGTTGCATGTAGGCATCCAAGTTGTTCTTCGGATTTTTTAGCCGAAGATAAGCAGGAATGGAAATGAAAGGTTTTTTCAAAGCAATGGACAGTGAACATGTTGTAAGGTATGGTGAGATAGGCCAACAAGAGTATTGCTTTCAAGCTTCCCGAAAACGGAAAAACCATTAGTGACAACCCAAGTCTGACATTTAGAGGCTCGGATGCAAAGTCCGTAAGGTGTGTCGAAATGCTTCCAAGATTCATGTCACTTGGGTGAGCCGTGTTCCTTACCCTCCACGATTTTCAGACTGCCATGCATTAGACTCAGCAATGTTTCAGTGGCAAACATCCTTTGCAATCGCGGTGTTATTGGGAAATACACTAGAAAGCCGCGGGAACCAAAGTGTCATTCGAAGTCTCTTGTACCAATTCGAACCCCGCAATGCGACACTTATCAAGACTCGACATCGTCCTTTCCAATACAGTATGCATCCTTTCGGGCATGCATGTATCTTTTCGTGAGGAAGCTCTAATCCCTTAAGTAACCTTCTTTATGTCGTAGTAGGTGTTGGGTGCTGAGGAACGCATCACTCAACAATGAACCAATACCATCTACGCACCTGTGCGGCAAGTTGTACTCAAACTTCAAATTGTCTCATTCTATAAGCATCTCCAACACCGAGATGTTGCGCCCATCAAACGGTTGCTCGGGCTGCCTTGAGCAACTCGAAGAACATCTTAGCTTCCGCATTTGGTTCTTTTCGGCCGAAGTTGCCTCGTCAAGGAATGATTGGTCCACGTTGTTTTCCGAAAGCATCGACAACCATTTCCTGGTAAGGATTCAGTTGAGTAGGAGACGAGGTACGGTGACCTCTACCCGCTTTCTCCGTGACATAACATTCATAATAGTTCGAGTGAAACCTTTCTTATACAAATGTACTTTTAAGTCGGGCACGTCCAAATATTCAAGTTTTATACGAATACACGGACATCTTATCTTGTCCCGTCATTGAGCTTGGGGTGCTGCAGAGTGAGACACAAACTCTTCACCCCTTCGGTGAACTCATCCCGAAGTATGCGGTTCTAATCGTGTCGATTGTACATCCACTCACGCTCCTTCCGTTTCATTTCGATTAAGCCTATTCTAAGCCATTAAAAAATATCAGTTCAAAGGATTCAAACATCCTTCAATGTCTTCACTCCATCTTATTTTAGTCTTTCTTAATTCTTCTTAAAGCTTTTTATGTGACGCATATTATATATATATATATATATATGTATATATATATATATATATACATATATATATATATACACATATATATATATATATTTGTATATGTATATATGTATATGTTATGTTATGTTATATTATATGTATATGTATATATATGGTATATTATATACATATACATATATATACATATATATATAATACATATTATATTAATATATATATATTATATATATTATATAATATATATATATAATATTATATATATGACATACATATATATATATATATATATAGGGTTAGAATCAATGAGAAGAACCTTAAAATGAGAAGTGTGAGAAGCAATCTTGGCCCTTGATTTTTGAGATGAACGGTCAAGATGTGCATAAGTTTAGTAGTAAATGTGCAAATTTTTGTCATGAATGTGCATATTTTTTGGGTTTTTGGCACATTCACAAGAAAATTTGTGCACATTATGTACAAAATTTGCACATATACTTTTTTCATGAAATAAATCTTGACCCTCGATTCAAAATCTAACGATCAAGATTGCTTCTCACGCTTCATTTTAAGGATGCTTCTCATTTGGATCCTAATCTATATATATATACATATTATATATGATTTTATATATATATATATTATATATATTTTCATATAATATAATATAGTCAGGATCCATGAAATCACATGTTATATGAAAAGTGAAAACCAAAATAAATGGATACATTTTACATTTAAGGGGTACGTACAACAGTAAAGGGGTACACAAGATTTTCAGCTACTGCTGTGAACAGTAACGCGTACCCTTTAACCTTCAATGTACCCAGATTGAATACAAGTATATACATAGATTAAATCGGTGACTCTCCATCTCGAAATCCTATGGTCAAGATTAAAAGTTTTTTAGTTTTCACCTAAGGTTTGTGTTTTCACATGATCCTATTCTATATATTATACATACATATATAATATATATATATATATTATACATATATATATACATATATATACTATATATAATATACATATATATATAACATATATATATAATATATATTCATATATATATATAATATATATACATATATATATATATAATATATTATAATTAAAAATATTTTTTATTATATATAATTATATTTATCAATATATATATAAACTATATATATATAATATATATACTATTTTGTCTTTTGATGAGTTTTCGCTTGCCCGATTTTCAACCACAATCACATTTCGTAATTTCAAACCGCATTCAAGTTTATTTTCATTAATCAAACCTACAGAGAACGAGTTTGTGCAGTTGTAAGGGTCCTACGGTCGTTAGGGAACGAAATGGTTAAAATTAGCAATTTTTGCCCTTCATGAGTTTTAGTTGCACAAACAATCATATTTGTTATTTTATACAAACATTCAAGTTTATTTTCATTATTCAAAACTATGAGGAAAATTTCAAAAGAAAGTAACATAAATTCAACTCATAAACAACAAACTTTATAATAATTTAAATTGTGTCGTTATTCATTACAGAAATACATACATACATACATACATACATACATACATACATACATAATACATACATACATACATACATACATACATACATACATACATACATACATACATACATACATACATACATACATACATACATACATACATACATACATACATACATACATACATACATACATACATACTCATAATACATACATACATACATCATACATACATACATACATACATATACATACATACATACATCATACTACATACAACATACATACATACATATACACACACACTTTAATTTTCAAAAAAATACCAAAAATTAAACCAAAAATTAAACCCAATTCATATTTTTTGAAGTAAAATATAATTAACCCTAAAATTAGCTAATTGGAGAGAATAGGAAAAAATTAAACCCTAACCTTGGGGGAGTGGAGGAGGAATGGAGGTGGCAGCGTGGCATTGCAGCAGTAGCACAGAGAGAGAGGCGGAGTGTGGTGGTGACGTGTGGCGCGCAGCAAGACCAGGAGAGAGCGAGAGGAGTGACGCAGCACAGCAAGAGCAGGAGAGAGAGAGAGAGAAGGGGAGAGGTTGTAGTAGGAGAGAGAGAGATGCGTCAACGTCGGTGGGGTCGTCGGTAAGAGAGAGGAGGGGAGACGTTGTCGGTGGAGAGAGAGAGGAGAGAGAGAGGGAGAGAAGGTTCGAGTGTTTAAGTGAGGTTTGAGTGTTTGGGTGAATTCGAGAGTGTGAGTGAAATTTGAGTGTTTTAATTGAAAAAAACAAATACTCACCGATCGAAATCAATCGGTGTACAACCGAATTAAAATCGTTCGGTACAACCGACCGATATTTCGGTCGGGTGAGATATTTTGTTTTTTTTAATTTTCAGTCGTGCTGATGGAGGAAGGTTAGGGGGGGAATTATTATTTATCGGCAATTAACGGTCGGTATTATCGACCGGATTTTTTTCGGTCGGTCTTATGCGAAATTCTAGTAGTGAACCGCCCAATATTGTTTTAGTTCGGTAGGGGGTAACCCCCTACTAACCAAAAACAACATTGGGTGGTTGACTTGTTGTGTGGAGTGCAAAATCACCTCAACAATAACATGCTAAACAAGTTAAATAATAGGTCTACGAATAGTCAAATAAAATTGAAAAATATCTCAATAAAAGCACAATAACATTAAAAAACATAATAAAATACTAATAAAACATCAAATAAAAAGTCAAAAATAATGAACATACAACAATAAGGAGTAACATAATATAAAGTAGAAAAGTTCAACTTAAAATCAAATACTATTCAAAAACACTAGAACATGCGACATTCAGGCGAATAACAAACATTTTAAAAAACCTCAAAAATAATTCAAAAATTATGCAACGAAACACTTCAAATGCAATATAACAAAAAAAGCAACATAATAAACCAATTCATCGTTCAAAGACTTATCAACACTAGCAGAACGACAACATAATTCCTAGATCTCTTCTTTTGAGAATTTCTTCAATATCTCTACCGTATTTTCACCATTGTTACGTAACAACAATTTTTAGAAGATGAAGTTGAAAGATAAAGTTGAAAGTTGAAAGAATTGTAGAAGATGAATGATCAAAAGAGAGAGAATTATATAGGAGGAAATTGCAGCGCAAAAAGTACAAGATGAAAAAACAATAAAATGAAGAGAGAGAATGTATTATCGATAACTAATGTTTTGAAAATGTATTAGCAAAAGCACGTGACAAGCTTGAGTTCACAATAACTCATTGAATCATTGTGTTGTAAATCGGGTCCAAATGAGTCTTAGGGCATGTTTATCCCAAGTCTCAAAGTGAGTCTCAATGAGAATCTCAACCAAGTCTCACCCAAAATTGTGCTTCAAGACTAGGGGAGTCTCAAAGTGAGTCTTGGAAATTCACATTTAGACTCATATGAGCCCCTTCATCTAATTAATAAGTGTATAAGAAAATGTTTTAACATATTTTGACAATTTTATAGATTAAAAAATGTTTAAAMATATTTGAAAAGTAYGTCTGAAATAGAGCCTTAGGGATAAAGTTGATGTATTGTATTGATATATGGTTTTTGGCCTTCTTAAGGCCCTCTTTGCTACTAATGTTGTTTGTTTAGTGTTTGAATGAGTTTTAGGTTTCTTTCATTGATTTTGAGGGATTTTGGACTCATTTGCGAGCACTACGGAGCCTTAGGAGGAGTAGCAAGGAGCTTGGAGTGGAGCTACATGGAGAATGATCGTTGCAGAGCATCAATTTTGACATACGCTCACTCTTTTTGCCATAAGTCACGTTTCGTATGTTGGATTGGTGCACTTCCAATTGCATTGGAAACTAGACTTTGAGATCTTCTATTCGATATGTCATATGCCCATATTGGACGCTCAGAACTCAAGATATGGCTCCCTCAAGATGGACTAGTGAAACTGTCGTGATGAATATGAACCGATCAGATTGGCCTAAATCGATCGGTTCAGGCTCGATTTGGCTAGTTTTAAATATCTTATTTTGGCCTTTAATTCAAGGCAATAATTGTAATTAGCTAGCTCTTCTATCTTAGGAAATTAGTAGTATTTAAAGAGAGATCCTGATTCGTAAACCATACTTTAGATTATTAGAATTTAGTTTACTTTTAGAATTACTTTTTCCTCTCTTAAAAAACCCTAGTTTTAGTTTAATTCAATTAATCAATAGTTCATCATTAGTTCAACAATTATTTTGATTCTCGTATTGTTCTTAACCCTTAATATCTTTTATTTATTTATTTTTGTTGTTTAATTATGTTTGCCCTAATTATTATTATTATGTTTACTTTTAATATGCAAGAGTAGTTTCCTTTCTAGGGTAATTGGGGATCTATAACAATATAATTAGCATGTTTTGGGTTTGATTCAATTCATACTTAGGCAATATGTTGAATTCCTATTTGATTGTTCTTCATGTTATTCAATAAGGTAGTGCACGACTTAATTGCGTAATTAGATTAGTCACAAGTTTCTAGAACTAGCGATTGAAACTTAATACAAGATCTACATCAATAGGTAGAACYACTATCCTAGGTCGAGAGATACGGTTAGGAGTAGTTATATGGTTCATTCGATTCGAGAGAACATTGATCCTGTTCTCGATTGTGCCTTATTGTGAATTGTTGATACCTAATTATTGCTAATTTGTTGTTATAGTGAACCATAGCCCTAGACTTTAGTTTATTATAGTTTATTCATAGTTAATTCATTGCTTTAATTAGTTGTGGCTTAAAATAACTCAAACAAAGGCTCCTTTACTTTTCTAGATGCTTTTAATTAATTAATAATTAATTGTTGCTTCCTTGTGAATTCGACCCTGTTACCACTAACTACATTAATTAGTTTTAGTAGGTTATTTTTAGTAGCTACACGACAAGTCTGTCAAGTGTAAAAACTTGTATGATAAAAAATAATAAAAAGGGTCTAAATTGTCGGACTAAGTATGAGGGATAAAAATGCACTTAGTATTATTTTGGTATCGATAGATAAAACACAAGTGCGCCCTTGTGTAATATGAGACTTTATGAAGTGACACAACACAGAACTAGAGCTGTCAGTTTGGTTAGAATTATGAGAAATTGAAATTTTAATTGAAAACTYACTGAAACTGAACTGAAAAAACTGAATTGAATCAAACTGATAACTGAAAATCAACTGTTAGCAGTTATCTGAAACTGAAATGTAACTGAACCGAATAAACTGTAACTGAACTTCAACTGAAATAAACAAACTGAAACTGAACTGCAACTGAACTGAGACTTAACTGAACTGGAACTGAGACTTAGCTAAAACGTAACTGAACTAGAACTGAAACCTAACTACAGAGTACTAAACAAAAAAATGTATGATTAACCCTCATTTTAATGCATTAACTTATTACATATTTACTTAAATTCTTTAATATTTTTTTGAAAAAATATATACAAAATTTATATGATTTAAATCCAATTACTTCAATTATAAATATTTTTGTTTGTATTGTCCTTTCACAATTTATAATACAAAGTATTAAAAATCTTAGAAGACAAATTTTTATTGTCATGTGTTCTTGTAATTCTATTATCTTTAACACTTTTCATTGCATGCAAATAATTCTTTTTGTTATTTTCTAGAATTGTAGAGGGTAGTAATTAATATTGATTACGAATGATGTTCTTGGGTTATAAAAATATAATAGAAAATAGATTATAACCTAATGGCAAAATAGTGGCAAATGAGCAAGACTTAGCTCAACTTACAACCATAAACACCTAACTTACGCAGCATAAAGCAAAGAACACAATTAATTTAACAGGAATTGCAATTATAATACTACATCAAATATATTGACAATTTTAATTAACCATTTAATGTAATGGATTACAGCTCAAGAGTCAAGAGGATGATATCCAACTACCAAAAGGAGAGTCAAGAGAGTTAGAACTAAAAGAGTTAATATAATAGTTATCCACCAATAAGATGGCAAATTGACAACCTTCTAATTACAAAATACATACCAGAAATAATAATTACAAAAATTATATTTGTCTATAAAATCAACAAATTGCCACACACTTATAAACAGTGGGAACTAACAATTAGCAGCCCCAAAAGCCACACTAGTATAGTGGGAACCAACATCAAACAGCCTACAAAACCCACACAAAGACAGTGGAACCAACGCTTGGTAGCACTTCCATGACTCTCATAATAGCGTTCATCTCATCTGATAGGAAAACAGAAAAAATTAATTAAAGTTTTGAACTTTATAAAACATTTATCACAATAATGTACTTAAAAAAACTTAAAAAACTTAATGTAGACACCTAAATGTGTCTCCCCAAATGAGTAATCCGTGATGAAACGTACGCGTCTCGCGATTGATTCGACTCAGAAAAGATGCTTTGAACTACAAAAGTTGGAAATACGTGAGGTCGTACTCGGAACTATTGAGCAAAGGTCAAATACAAGGCAAAATATTCTTTTCGGTTTTCTGATAATCTCAAAGGTTTTCAAACAAGTTACGCTGGCGATTCTCATGCTTTTGTTTTTCATCTGTGTTCGTTCACCATATTTTTTACTGAATCCCGCAGTTCTTTTAAATTTTGTTCGTGATTTTCTATGAGTTTTTCTATGAATTTTGCACATGTTATCACATAGACAGAATACGCAGAAAAATACCCACATGAATAATTGAAGAAGTTACGCGATTGTTCTAGAAACTACTTTCTTTTTGCGAAGAGCGTCTAGATAATCCGCATATGCTCAGAAAATTCGACGCACATTAAGTGGCAGAGTCAGATTCGCTTTCGAAGAATATTTATCTGTATTTTGGAAAATTACATATAACGCAGAAATGGAGTGAGTATACCAGAATATACCAGAATACGCGTATAAGCTACAGGAGCGTATATACGCGCACATTTGCAGCGTAACTACGCAGCATCAGACATACGAAGGCTTTCCAAATTTTTGAGCCAAATCAGTGCGCGTCTGATATAACGCTACATCATGGCGTATATGCAGGGTAATGGCCACTATATACGCTCATAATTAGCGTATAATACGAAGGGTTTATCTGACTTCCTGGTTAGGCCTCTGCGCTATCAAATACACCCTTTGCATTGCAGTCCGATATCAACAACGCACAAATTCATGAGACACGTTACTTCTACTTCTCAAATAAGTTTCTAATACCATTTCTTTTTAAATTCAAAGCATCGATTCTGTTCGATTAACAAGCGAAATAAGGTATAAATCTAGATATATCACCAAAACATATTTTTTTCACTCTTTTTTTTTAATGGTCCTTTGTCTTCTATTTGATTTAACCATTAATTAATGAGCTTTTAATCAATATAAAACAATGTAGAAACTTCACTTATTATCTGTTCATGATAAATATGTATGGATTTTTACTTGATGCTTTTCAAATGTTCATGGTTTATTGGTTTTCATTTCGTTTTCATTAACACTTATCATTATTATCATGCATCTTGTTGTCACAACTTTGTGCACTATCTATGCCGTATTGAATTAATACTACAGTTTCTTTGTCTTGTTGATTAGCATTCGATTTGCAAAGGGACGGACTCTTTATGGTCATGTTTTTACTCTTTGTTAACGTATTTGGTGTATGCGTCCAGTGAACAAGGTGTGAGAAGGACCACACCTCATATATATTATACGATCTCACTAACATTGGGTTTGCTGTCTTGTTTATATACTATTTTCTATCACATCTTAGTATATTACGATTGTTTAACACACGACGTAATTTAATAGCTTGATCACAGTTAAATGTCAGGATAATACATTGACGACGGAGTTTATAGGCACTTAGTTAACATTGACTAACAATAAGGTGAGTCGCATTGTCATTTAGAGTCAGTTGTTGACATAAATAGGCAACTATCACGGCTAATAATATTAGATTTAGTGTGCTTTCCAGATCAATTCAATAGGCTCTTTGAATTCAATTTTGACTTATCGCGAACTGAAAGAGACCGAAGTGAGGAGGCCGCTACACATGCGGGCGAGTATTGGGTTAAATTTAGATTGATTCGTAACGATCAGTGGTGTCGGACCAATCGGACACCGAACGACTAGTTACTTGATTGGACGTTGTGGGCAATTAGTAGAACGTTTCGGGCGTTTCCGTCAAGAATAACCTTCTATGGTATCACTGGGTGCCGCGATCCCTTATCAATCGATCAAACCCGCAACGCTTCACATTGCGCGGATTTTCCATGTAATTCCATAACCTGGGAAGCTGAGGTCAACGCCCCCTAAGGGGGCGAAGCCTACACTTAACTAACTGTGGAAGAGATATAAGTCTGATATCCAGGTCACATTTTCAATAACATTCCATTAAGACTATTCATCCCTTCCTCTGTCATTTCAAGTAACCAAACACAACCAAATTTGTGTTGTGAACAAAGGTACACATTTTTTGGCGCAACAAAACTTGATCTGTTACTTGGTCAAAGTTCCTAGAGCCGATGTCTACAAGGGAGGACTTAATGACATAGAAGTACATTCGTATCGCCAAGAAACATCCTTTGCAATGCGAGCAATAACAGGATAGGTGGATGTTTGAGATGCAATATTTAAAACATCAAATCCGGGCTAGTAAGTAGGATAAGTGGGGCAGTTCAGACATAATGCATCCACACGAGCTTAAGGCCACTAGACGTATGCATTGTCAATTCGCAGAGAGTTCTAAGGAGAACAACAGAAGAATAATATTAAATAGTTAGGATTACATTCAAGAATTGATATTAGACCTAATACAAAACCTAGAATGAAATTTTTTTAGTCTAGCTTAACTTGAATCAATGTAGAATAACGATGCATTAGATGATGACACATAGGAGTAGTTTGAAGGTAAAAGAGGCCGTTGAGTATGGCATGAAGAGCAGGAGTAGTTTGATGATAAACTGTTAACAAGCTCAACAAAAGCAATCTCCGTATATCACTTTTAACTTTTCGCTCACACAGCTGCTACTACACAATGATATTCTGAGGCTCAAATTTTATGTATAACATGCTACCTGAGTATAGCTGTGTATTGGTTCGAACTTGTTTTGTGGAGCGAAGATGAGCAACAGCTTAGTTATAATGTCGTTTTATATATTTTGTTGTTGTCATAACTTAGCCGCAGAATTAAAGGTAAATCTAGGTCTTAAATGTCTCCACAGTATACCTCCTTCTGATTCTTAATAGTTTTGTGCAATTTCATTACAACAGAATAATTAACATTTGCCATTACGATTTCATAACGATTGCTATAATTCTTTGATTGATTGCTAGTTATTTCATTGCGTCAGCTTCAAAGCTTGTATATTGTTACGTTTACAGGTCAACCCCACTTTGAAGATTATTAGTTGATTGCTATACATTGTATTTGCAATGTAGTATAGCCTATAGGTAGTCTTGGTCCAATTTTTTAAAAAAATTCATACATCTGATGTCATCAGACCTGTTGCGATTCAATCATAGTGTTGTTGAGTACTTGTTTTCAGATTTTGCTCTAATAAATATCCTCTTCATCAGTGAATTTTATTGCACTTTTCAATTACGCCTCCTGACAACTTCTGAAAATTTGAGATGGAAAAAGGCTGCGTATGAAACATACTAAGATAAACGATTTAAAAAGTATTGAAATAGGTCGCATAATTATTGAAGCGTTCAACTAGCGAAATTGACAAGTTTGAACGAACTCCTAACCGCAAAATTGTAGCAGTCTGTATATTATCACTGAATATAATGTACAATTTGTTTTCAATGAAGCAAGATTGTCAAGAAGTCTATTGACACTAGTTAGTCTAAAACTTTCAAACGGTTCTAATAGTTTGAAACTTGAAACTAGAAGTTAATTTTAATTGAAATACAGTTAAAATTATAATACTACACATCTGATTTCGCTAAATTCCTGTCACTTCTGACTTTCAGCGGGTTTGTCGCAATGGCGCTGACAATTTACAAATGCAAAGAAATATGCTTTAATTATACATGAGTAATATAAATTGGATTTTATAAATACTACTTTTATACGATTCTAACATAGACACACTCGTCGCTTATACTTATTATTAGAATAGGAGAGAGTAATTAAGGTTCAACGATTGGAAATAGAACTGGGTTCAATTTTCTTAAACTAATGATATGGAAGATCGGGTTAAATATCAATCAATCTAAAATAAGCTGACATTCGAAATTACATCAAAAACTGAATTAAAACTGAAATCTTGAAACTAAAATTTTAAGTCAACGTGAATTGAAAACTGAACTCGGAAGGCATTTTTACTTCGAACTGAACTGAACCGAATGAAAAAATTGAATTAAACTGTGACTACATATTGTGTCACTGAATGAAACTGAACTGTTAACATATTGAACTGAAATTCAACTGATCTGCTACGGTTAAACCAAAACTGATTGAACTAACTGAACTGACAGTACTACACAGAACACAGTAATATGACACAAGTTCGCAAACCGTCTGGTTGCCGTCACGCCATATCCACCATCGTGTGTATTCTTTCTTCAATTATCGTATTTTGAGTAATTTTTTCAGAGGTCAGTTCTTTCTAATTTCTAATTTCTACTTTCTTTCTCAACAAAATTTCAATTCTTAGTTTTCTGGGAAATGATTCTTATGATAGATGCTTTGACAAACACACCTCTAAAATTTGTCCCATCACATGTGTTTTCTTGCCCTTCATGTATAAATATTCAGCACAGTAGAGTTAATCACCATCTTTGTATGAATTCAACTACTTTAAACTTCCGAAATAGGACGAATTTCCATGATATAAGTACCAGAATTGTTGATGCTAATGTTAGTTTTAATGGGGTTGGACCAAAATTATGCTGTGTTAATTTTGTTAGTGGGTCCAAAACTTTGAGTAAATTTGTCAATTTTAAGTTCATGGTTGCTAGTATTGAACATGGGTGTGTTTGGGAACAAAAAAATGCTTTATCTATTGTGGATGAAATTGAAGGAAAACACCCATTTCGTCGAAAAGTGGAATGTGGTGGTGGGAGTTCTGAAAATCAAGGGAGTGAGATGAAATTGTATTATTTAGAGGAAAGGAATGAGAGGGAATTGTCAAAACGAATATTGGGTCTTAGTCGAAACAACAAGCGAACGAGTGCTTTGCAATTGTTTAGGTCGATGGAGTTTTCTGGACTTAGACCTGATATACATGCCTGTAATTCGTTATTAGCATGTCTTTCGAGGAATAATGCCTTAGATGATATGCTGAGAGTCTTTGCTGTCATGAAGCGGGAGAGGATTGTTTCGGGACATTCGTGTAGCTTAGTGTTGAAAGCGGTTGCAAATCATCACAGCAGGGCTGAAGCCTTGCAAATGTTCAGGGAGTGGGGAGTTGAGAGTGAGATGAAGGCATATTTTGATGCTATCGTGTATAATACGGTGATATCAATATGTGGGAAAGAGAATAATTGGATTGAAATGGTGAGGATATGGGACTCTATGAAAGACAATGGCATTGTTGGGACAGAAGTTACCTACCYTATACTTGTTTGTACATATGTCCGTTGTGGTCAATATGAGATTGCAATTGATGCATATTCTGAAATGCTTCAAAATGGACTACAACCTGGGTATGATGTAATGCATGCTGTTATTGGTGCTTACTCAAAAGAGGAGAAGTGGGAATTGGCTTTAAATGTGTTCCAAAGCATGTTGAAATGTGGGTTGAAGCCAAATCTAATAGCCTGTAACGCCTTGATAAACTCAATTGGGAAGGCTGGTAAGCTTAAAGAAGCAGTCAGGGTTTATGAACATATAAAATCCTTGGGTCATACACCTGACTCTTACACATGGAACGCCTTGCTTGCTGCTTTCTACAGGGCCAATCAATATGAAGACGCTCTTCAGTTCTTTGATAGTATACAGAAAGTTTGGCAATGTGAACCAAATTTGCAGTTATACAACACTGCTTTAATGTGTTGTCAGAGGCTTGGTTTTTMGGATAAAGCTCTCCAGTTTCTCTGGAAAATGGAAAATTCAGGAATATCAGTTTCAACTGAATCATACAATATAGTTATTGGTGCTTGTGAGGTTGCTAGGAAGCCTAAAATTGCACTACAAGTTTATGAACACATGGTTCAGTTGAAGTGTGCCCCGGACACCTTCACTCATTTGTCACTAATCAGAAGCTGCA
>SNQN01007631.1:0-27674 GCA_008642245.1 Bassia scoparia | reverse complement strand
AAAGGGGCACCAAGCCGACATAGGGGGGGGAAATGTATGATATGCATGTGCCTAAACGGTTGGGTCCGCTATGGTACAGCCTAGTTGGCTGAAGGTAAGGTCAAACTAATGTGAGCTAAAGTTACGTCTAGGTCAAATGATCGTGCCTACCCTAGTAGTCAAGGGTCAAGACCTAAGGTAGAGTCTATTGGACTATAATGGAAGGGTAAGACCCTAGTCAAAGTCTGTGTGGACTAAGGTCGAAAGTTTGAAGGACAGACTAACGACTAGAGGCCACTAAAGCACTATGGGCTATGAAATGCATGATGTGAACTAAAGATGACCATGGGACTATATGAAAGTGTTTGTGTTAAGGTCTAGAACTGTACAATGGCTAGACCCATACATGCAATATATACAGACACGTGATGACAAGTCAACTATGGTCGGTCTAGGTTAAGTCAGAGAGTGTACCACGCTAAGGGCAGAGCTTGGTCCAGTTTTCACCACTTACGTTAGCGATGTATGGCCAAGATACCTTATGCACACGCATCAGTAACACTGGCACACACGGCATGGGCGGATAAGACTTGCCTTAGCCATGCGACTAATTCCACATGCAGCCAAGGTAGTATCCCCCTTATGGTAGTCTCGAGCTATAGCAATGCTCATAGTGGACCAAGGACCTAAGGCGCGACCTTATTCGAAGGTCAATGCAAAATGCAAAATCCAATACGCTGATGATGGAATTACGAGACTTTTCAAGTCTGTCCATTCACCTAACGGTGATTATCCCCAGTGAAGTCGCCAAATTGTAGGACGTGGCCGCGCCTCCGTATAGCGCGCGCGGCTTGGTACTACATCGAGGTGCTTTGCGTGGTTAGCCACCGTAACCCGCACGTGAGTGCGTTGGGGTAGTTTGTCGAGTAAGGGAGTCGCCACCGTGCCTAAAAAGGTTATTCACGGACGCCGAAACGTTGGTGCCAAACAATGGCCCACGTCCAATCAAGTAACCAGTCGTGGGTTCAGGAACATGGTACGGATTGAATCAAGTAACCCAATCCGCCCGCATGGTAGCGGCCTCTATCGTCTCATTGTAATTCCATTAAAACACGATTTATTGGATGCACACAACTTACGTATTCGTAACCTTATTAGCGCACAGCCCTAAGATTACTAAGTGAGTTACTATTATGTACAAACGAAAACTTCTACAATGGACAAAGGCGATGCTTTATTGTTAGTCAATATTAACAAGGTGCTTAGAAAACGGTCGTCCAGTTATCTGACTTTAATGTGATACGCATAATTTCCGGTCTTGTTTTAAGCATATATACAAGGTGATAGAATTATGTGCAAAACAAAACATGAAAAACAATGGTTATAATCATAATAATGAATATATGTATCTTCTCACCTTGTCTCCGCAAAACACAATTGTTAAAACTAAAAGGATGTCCTTGGTTGAATTGCTAATTAAGACAAAAGAAAAACGTAGTTATTGACACGATAGAGATTAATAATAATAGGTTAGCGAAACGAATTTAAAAGCATGAATAAATAATCCTACATATTTACATGAGACGATTCAAGTCGGTATTCTACATTGTGTAAATTACATTAGAACTCATAATAATGGTTAATCAAGTAAAAGAAAGTGAAAGAGATTATAGGTGAGTAATCTCAGAATTAAACCTTGTTTCTGCTTGTCAAACGAACAAAGGAACGCAAAAGATCTGTTTTATGTGTATTTGTGAAAGAATTTTGTGAATGAAAGAGAGAGAGAGAGTGTCACGTGTCTCGAAAATCGTGTGTGTGCGGAATGAGCAAGGCAGGCATGTATTTATAGGCACGAGGGAAAAACGAGGGAGAAAAACCCTGCGTATATACGCCAGGTCTCTGCGTATATACGCAGGTAGCTGCGTATATACGCAGAGGGGCTGCGTATATACGCAGGCCTTCTGCGTATATACGCAAGCTTCTCCCGTATATATTTTTTTTCCAAAAATCTGAAATATTTTAATTCGGAATAATTCTTTGCATTATGTTCTCGATTTTCTAAGATTACGGATTATTCTAGACGCTCCTTTACAAGAAAATATATTTCTAGGAGATTCTAGAACATTCCGCGTATTTTCTAATTATTCATGTGTTTTCTGCGTATTCTGCGTATTTATAACATTGGCAAAATTTCATAGAAAATCATAGAAAAATCAGAAAAATAATTTAAAAATACTGGCGGATTCAGAAAATGTGACGAACATGATGAAAACAAAAGCATGAGAATCGCCAGCGTACTTGTTTGAAAACCTTTGAGATTATCGACGAAAACAGAAAAAAATATTTTGCCTCGTATTTGACTTTGACTTCATAATTTCGAGTGTGACTTCACATATTTCGAGCTTCATTACGAGTTCAATTGCGTATTTACGAGTTCGAATTAATTGCGACATGTGGTATATTCATCATTGATTACTCATTTGGGGAGACATTTTTAGGTGTCTACAAGATGAAAGTTGTGTACCCTTTACTGTTTGTATGTCCCTTAAAATGTAAATTATCCACTAATTTTGGTTTTTCACGTTTCATATAACATGTGTTTTTCACTGGATCTCTGACTCTATATAATATATATTAATATATATATTTATTATATATTATATATATATATTAAATATATATATATAGGGACTTGCTAGAATGAGAAATGAGAATATGAGAAAACTAATTGAAAGTTGTCATGTGTCCACCATAATAGAAAGTATATAAAGTGGAAATATTTGCTTTTAAAAAAGTGAGAAGTGGGGCACTACAATGTGTCAACTTGCAAGTGATTTCTTATTTCTCATTATCTTATTCTAGCAAGTCCCTATATATTAAGGAAGCGATCATGTGAAACCAATTGATTTGGTGAAAAACTAAAAACCTGCATTACAACCGTTCATCTTTTGAAATTAAATCACATCTATTGATTGATTTGCCCTATAATGATAGGAATAGTAATGACATTTTGTTATATTTTCAACTTTCTTTTCCTTTACCCACCCCTTTATGTCTCCTCCTTACCACTTTCTCTCTCTTCCTTTGACACACTTACTCGTTCTCTCTCAACCCTCCGCCTATGAACACTAGACACAACCACCCAGCCCATAGAACACAACCTACTCGAACGTCCAACCAAACATCACAGAGCCAATAAGCCCACACTACCCCTTCACCACCTCAACGACCTGTTGCACCACTGAACCATCAATACACCACAATCAGCGGCGAACCCAACTATTGCTCGCGCACACTAGTACGTCTACGTACTCACCAGACCTACTGCACCGAGTCCCAATGCCACACGCGCGACTCGAGCGCCACCCTTCACTGCACCCAATTGACTCGTCAAATCGCAATAGCCTTCAACAGTCGTTAGCGTAAGGGTTGAATTAGAATGTTAAGGTTCATTTGGGGAATTGGTCGGTAGTTAGGGTTAGGTTTTGGGCGACATTGGTCGTGCTGGTGGCTGGGGAATTTGTGTAGGGGGTTATGTGGTCTTGGTGGCACTACGTTGGTGTCAGGTGGAGCRGTGGTAGTGGCGGGGGCAGACGTGATGGTGGCAGCAGGTYGATGTAGTGGTGGTTCCGAGTGCCGGAAAGTACGGTGGTGGTGGTGTTGGGTGTGATGCTAGTGTTGACACTTGACAATAGGTGTGGGTTTGGGTGAGAGAGGAGAGAGAACATATCAAAATTTTATTTTTTAATTTATTGTTTGAAAATATCATAAATTTATTTCAAAATGTTCTAAATTTTAAAAAATATCCTAAATTATTTAAAACGTCTTAAATTAAAAAACGTATTAAATCGTAGAAATATCATAAGTTATATACACAAATGTCCTAAATTGTTTAAAATGTCTTAAATTAAAAAATTCGTAAATCGGAAAAATGTCTAAATTGTATATGTAAATGTCCTGATTTGGGGTAAAGTGGTTGGAGAGAGAAAATTTCCTAAATTATAATAAAAAAAGTCTTAAACTATGAAATTGTCCTTATTTATTATGAAAAATGTCCTAAATCGTTGAAAATGTCCTAAATTGTAAACGTAAATGTCCTAAATTGTATGCAGAAATGTCATAAATCGGAAAAATGTCCTAAATTACAAAATGTCCTAAATTGTATATGTAAAATGTTCAAGTTTTTGTTTTTGCACATTCACAAGAAAATTCGTGCACATTTACTTTTTTTCATGAAATAAATCTCGACCCTCGGTTCAAAATCTTCCTTTCATATTTGCATTGACCCTAAAAAAAGCCTCTGCACAAATTTTCAATTTCACTTAAGATACTCACAGGAATCGAGAATGAAGCATTGCATAGCGTACGTGGGGATGACCTGTACCACATATTTGATTAAAATTTCCCGACATGCTTTTGATAGAAAGCTTTCTTTCCAACCTTTTAACTTTTTCCGTACGCGTTCTTGAATTGATTGAAAATCACTTTTTTAAAGYTTCCAACGTATGTAGGCAACCCCAAATACTTTTCGTGTCTATCAACTGCCTTAAGGATAATTCATCTGAAGGATTTCTTTCTTTTGTGGATCAATGTTTCGGCTAAATGACACTTCTGATTTTTCCGTTTTTATTTTACTTATATTTAATTATTTAATATAATTTTTTATTTTTGGATAAGATAAGTTCTTTTTATTTAGTTTTTTTATATTTAGTTATTTTATTTTTTACATTTTTTTAATGATATCTTGGCCTCTTGGGGCAAAAAGGTCCGTGCAAAATTTATTGATCAAATTTGGATGTTTGCTTGATAATATAACATGATAGATAGATACGAGTATTCAGTATTATACAAAGTATATATTTGATATCCAGCAAATGCAATTATAGGAGTGTTGATTAACATCACATGTCATTTGTAGACGCTGACAAGCGAAGACATTGACATGGCAGGCTCGCTTGTTGAGTTGGCTTACTGTCCAGTTGTCGTTGTGGTATTTTTCGTAATTAAAACGCAATTTAAGGGATAATTTTGGTTTTATCTGAATTTGTCGATTTGTTGATAAATGATACCCTCGTTATTATTAGTTTCCAAAATAATTGTTAATGTTTAGAGTGGCAGTTGGCTAATTCCTATTGCTGTCGTGCATTCAAATCTGATTTTGATTGGATTTCTAAACGTCCCAAAAATAGTGTTTTAATCCTTTTAAGTCTCTCTTCTTTTTTCATTCTTCATTTTTCTCTCTCTTTTTCCCTGCATTTCCTTGATCATTTTTCAGGTTAAACTCTAATTTTCTTCATTCTTTTGCTTTCATTGTTTTTCTTCAACAAAGTTTAGCAAYAATATGTAATTAATTTCCTTGTGAAATTTGATGTGACATGTCATGCATAAGATAGATAGGTTTCTATCAAGTGTATACGTGTATGATGATTTTTCGGAATTGCAGGTTATTAATATACTTAGCCTATAATATGCATGCTAATTAATGGGTGGTTACAAAAGATTAGGCTAGAATTAGCTTTTTTTTCGCGGTATGTATAATAGTTTGTTAGTAGTATGACTTTTTTTAATAATTCGCGTTATTTTGTTGGTTGAGCACGGCTTATTAATATGCTTTTCAATTTTATTAAGTCGAAAAACAATTGAAAATTTGAAATAATTTGCACCTTTGTCGAGCAAGACAGTTAGAAGGTTGCTGGTTTGAAATAATTTGCAGTTGTGTTTGTTGGTTTGCTGCAGGTGTTAATAATATAATATAATAATAAAATGAACATAGTTACTGGAAACAAAGGTTTCTTCCAAGGATTCAGAAGGTTTTCGGAAAAGATGAGACCAAAAAAACTGCTGCGTAGAAGCATGCAAGTCGTTTGATGAATCAAAGGTACTAACTCCCTGGGTTTTTTTAGTTGTTTTTATTTAACTTTTAATTTAACACTATTATTTACCTACTTTGTAGATTTCTCGAAATAAATTTCCAAAACTATAATTTACCATTAATACAAACTAGAGATATAACGGGTCAAAGTTTCACCTCGACAAGGACAACTATAATTTTTTATAATTTTCTGTAATCATAGGCTCATAGCCTCCATTTGTTTTTAACGTTTGCCAACTTTAATTAGTGGTAAACTTATAATATAAAGCATTTAAGCATCCAATAGTGTTTGAATATGATTGTTTTCAAACTTTATTCAATGATTTTGTAGCATTAGCCAGTTGTTAAGATATTTCTGTATCTGACAGTTGTTGTTTATGTCAAAGTTTAAATAAATTACATTTGTGATTATTAGGAGCAAGTTTCAAAGGAATTTGAGGAGAAGAAAGCAGAGCTGCAGCCCAAAGTACAAGGAGTCTATGATGCTGCACCAGCTGAGATTAAGGTCAGTGTTGTAGCTAGTAATGCTCAACTGCAGYCTACATAATAAGGGTTAAGATCTTGATTACTTATTATCGCAAATCATAAGTAACCATGATGACCTTTTTGCTTTCTGTTTTGTATTCAACAGACTTTGGTAAAGGATCCCAAAGAAGCTGCTGTCAAGAAGCATTCGTCCAAGGTTCAAAAGTTCCTTACTGAGCTTGCTAAAATTGGTTAGTTTGCCTTTACATTAGTTCCACAATAATTTCTAGTGAGATCTAATTCATGAGTATGCGTAATTTATTCCTGATATTGTCTATTCTATTAAGTTAAGAGCGAGAATGTATGCTATAACCTATTGTACCTAAACGCACACATATTTTGTTTACTTGGAAATTCAAAAGTCTTACAAAAGTACAAATTTGCAAATAAACGAAACTAGATGTGATTGTACCGGTTGTACTACACAATTTGTTTTCGGATAATAATTATGTAGTGGATAATCGAAGCAATAATTGCTTTAATTACTTGACCTCCTTGTGACAACTAGATTATTTTATTCAAATTTGATTGCATTTTACGTATACAAATCTTGTTTTATAATCACGTCATCTATTTCAAAACATCAATATCCTGACAAACTTGCAAGTTGCAACCAAAGTTTAATGTATAAAACGATGGAGTGTAACGTGGATCCACTATGGCTTGCTATAGGAGTGATTGTCATAGAAAAATACATGTTAAACAATAAAAGATAAGGAAGATGAGTGACCATTTTATCTATTTAAATATGCAGATTTCCCAGGATGTAAAGAAGTAAGTGAGGCATGTTCAAAGTTTGGAGCAGCAACATGTTCAGGTCCAGTGATATTCATTTTGGAAAAGGTCTCGACAATCATAGTCACAGAAGAAAAATCCAGGGATGTTGAAGTCCCAGCAACACAAGGAGAAGCAGCCGCCACTCACGAGCCAAGTGAGGCGAAAGAGGAGGAGGTTGTTGTTGCAGAGGAAAAAGCCGGTGAAGTAGCTGCTGAAGTGGCTCCACTGAAACAGTAGTTGCGCCTGCAGCCACTGAAGAGGCACCCAAGGAGGAGACACCAGCAACAAAGCCTGAGTGATCCGATGCTTGATCGCCTCGTTGGAGTTGATGTCTTGATGCATACTTCCTTCACTATCAACTCTTCCTCTTTTGTTGCCAAACACAGAAAATTATCTCATATCCTGCTTTCTTTTTGTACAGTTGTGAAGCAAAAAGGTGTCCAAGTAAAGGTTGAAATTGTTTTACTCGTTTTTTTTTTTTCACTTCTTTGTAAGCTAAGTAGCTTATGAAATTGCAAAGATTGTAGTTGGACTTAATTGTATCACCATTATTATTCTGCTTATTGTAATTGATTTTATTTTCATTGAAAATAAACTACATTTCATAAATTGGAGAGTGAGTCGAGACTATGATGCAGTTTTATATTGTATGTCTGCACTGATTGGAAAGTATGGTCCAGTAGCAATAGTTACCTGTTCACAACTCTTAAAGATGCAATGATATGAAGGCAAATCCCATTTTACAGATTTTGGTATAGAAAATAGAAAAGCAGTTAATAGTTGGTTAATTCATGTCAATCAAAAAATATTCAGTCCTCCTTCGGTCTAACCTTCTTAGCTTCCATTCCCGCTTCTATTTCAGCTATCCCTGTTTCTTGGACCTTCCCTCCGAATTTCAATATGCTAATTTGATGGTTCCAACTTCCAAGCTAATTTGAGGTAGTACGTTCGGCTTGTGGTTTTATGATTGGATGAGTGCGTCGTAGTCTCTCCCTACAGAATGCTCTATACATCCTTAAAGCTAAACTTATGGTTCTTTGTGAAGGTGTTCAAATGGCTCGTTTTTAAAAAATTTAACTAGTGTTTGAACTTTTACTGCCAAATTCATCTGCACAACTCTATAGGGCAAATAATTTGCGACGAACAGAAGAGTCGGTAAAAGTACTGTAAAATCAACTCAAAAGGCAATGATAGAATTTGAAACAAAGCAATATACAAACCCTGGGCTGCATTGGGAAGTTTGTAGAAAAGTTAACCCCAATTTTGCTCTCATATATTTGATACATATAACGAACATTAACTAGAAATATCTATTTCTACACCTCGGAATACCATTACAGAACTAAGAAGCTACAATGGTGACAGAGTAAACTATTTGTAATATAAACAAGTCCTTGCCTTGGAATATTTGATACATTAATATAACGATAATAATCTGGTGAATCAAAAGAACCCTAATGTATACTACGGAGTAATTATTCTGATTATAATGAATTCAAAAGTGGGTTATTTCTTTCACATTTCTATCAATACAACAGAATTCCTAYGATATTCTTTAGGTCCTTTCTTTTCAGCAGGCTTCAGTTTAATATTGCTGCCTGCAAAATAGGTTGATGAGAATTTGTTTCACTTTCACTTTATAATACAAAACGATAACAGCCTCATATGTCTCAGTGAACAGCAGGAAACATAACTCTGAAGACGAAAAATGGTTACTGGGGAGTATGGCTATGAGTTGCCCTGGGCCTATATTGCCCAATTCCTATCAGATCCTGATATCGGTTTAACACAATATTAGCTCTTTCAATAAGCTGCACTTAACATTGCGGGATTCCACCGAACATTACAGAAGAATGTGCAATGTGGCATAGACTGGAAGTCAGATGTTTAAAATGCAAGATTTTAAGTGGCATTAGCAAATTTGTGTCTTGGAGATACATATATTAGTGACTGTTATCCTGAACCCTGAGTTGTTGAAGCAGGCGTAGAATAATGAAAATAGTTGACGACATTTTAAACATTTGATCGTTGGATGGTAATAGACGGTGCAACGAAGAAGTAATCAACCATTATAGGGCAGTTGCAGGTCAGGCAGAAGTCAGAAACACAATACCAAATATTATTTACCATAGATAGTGTGTTAAAACTGCTTTCACGGAAAAAATAGGGTTTAAAAAGTGCTATTTAAGTCCTGGTCTGCAACTGCCTAAGAAATAGGCAAAAACAAAAACACACAAAAAAAAACATTTCGATGTTGAAGTCAGTAGTCAGGACAAAATACTGATGCAAGGCTAACATCACTTTGTAAAGTATACATATATAGTGAACTGCAACACATTTTGATTTTTGATGGTACTAGTTCAAAGTTCATAACAAAATTCTGGTTTTCCGCTTTAATGTAAGTATGCACTATACAAAAGGGTCAACAATCCTTGGTTTTGTGCTAATTTCTGGAGTCCGGAAACAGGCTAGCTGTATTATTGTGTGAGGAAAAAAACAGCAAGAAGTCACTTGTGTACTCTTATAAGGGAAAAATGACCTTTTCCAATATTAGTCTAATTTAAGAATATAATAAAAGCTTGTTTCACAAGTGAAGTAAGATGAATCAAAACATTATTCGATAGACATCTGACACTTGTTATAACATCAAGTAAAACTCCCAAGACATTGAATAATTATACATGCATGATGCACTATTGCATTTAACAAAATCTTAGATGTAGTTCCTGCTTAATTATTACAGCTTTGACAATTTTTCATAAGTCATTTTCTTGAGAATGCCCTTTGTATATTATGAGCTAAAAAAGTCAACAACACAGATTTTGATTTTAAAAAAATAAATACAAATATGATGAGAAATCTGGTGACACTGAGCAATAAAGAGTTTCATGCTTTTCTGCAGAAATGGATACAACAGAAGGTAAAAATTTTAAGCTCCTACACTGGCCTTGTGTTAGTTTCTACAAGCAAGCTAGCTGGAAGAGTAGGCAGTCTTTCGAGATTTATTTTCCTCTCTCCTTGCATCATCAGAATCAAAGATAAATAGGTGACTTCTCACAGAAACTCTTTTTAGGTTAACGTTTGAGCACACAATTTGTGAGAAAGAGAAAGTAGTGAGAAACAATGGATAGACAGAAGGAACAAGGCCCATAAGCTTCTACCTCTGAAACTTTGCATTATTTTCTGCAGGCAAAATATTTGTGATACCTATTGAAAGCTAGGTGGAGAGAGTGACATTTTTCTAAATTTATTTCCGCTACTGTGCATCATGCAGGAATGGACTGGACATGAATTTAAATGCCTAGAAATGGACGTCGTATGGGGAAATGTTAGAGCTTTTCTTTTCTACATAACCGCAACAGAAGTTTTGGAATTCATTCTGTGTTATGACCTTCTATGATACTTGCACTATATCAATACCTAAATTTCTTGTTCCTAATTCAAAGTTCAAAGTCGCAATGTGAGTAGAAGACTAGGTTCTGAGAAGGTAATACAGATATAAGAAAAGTAAATAATGTGTTCCCTTTCTTTGTTTCAGTAAAAAAGCATTCAAGGTATACCAGGGAGGCTGGGAACCTTTAGCTGTCATTTCAGAGAGACTGGTAAGACCAAAATCTCAAAATCAAAACTACTAGCTACCTAACAATGTCCATGGAAAGAATATACATAATATAGCCACGTAACCAACAGTAARGATCTTAATTCCTACATAGTGACTATCTTCTCAAGCCCAAATTAATGAATATTATTCTCAGAAGGGTCGAAGTGACTTTCACACTTTGACATCATGCATTGAACATCATATTTGACGTTCCCTAGCATATCCAGTTTAAATAACTTGAAAGCGTAGAGTAATCAACATCACCCAGGTTYTTTTATCTTTGCTTGAGTAGTAACGAGAATTTTAACTCTTAGTCATCCAACTAATCTCTACAAAACGTTTATCCAGAAAGAATGACCTGGAACTCGTGAAGAGGGAAAACCTATCAACTTTGATTCCTATGAAAAGAGATGGAAAACTCTTTCGGTCAAACAATTGACATTAAAGTAAAGAAACTCTTAATCCGCTGCATCATCAAACCAGCTTCTCATGTAGAGTGAAGCCAACCCTGTAGTTGATTTCATTTATGACAACCTTAGAAGATACTTCTTCCGTTTCATTTTTGACGCAACACAAGGGAAGTGTCACTTTTATATTAATTGAAAACAAGCCGTGTTAGGACACTTCATAGAGAATAAATTAAGTCTAATCCTTCCCACTAGTGGAATGAGGAGACCATTAAGTATTTAAAAAAAAAAAAAAAACAAATAATGACAATAGCTTCAAATATTTGACTTTTCTCTCTCACTTTTTTTTWAATAAGTGTGCCAAACCACTTCAAAAAAACTATTAAGAAACAGAGATAATATGTCCGGATTCAACGTTATACACGTTTTCTAATTGCATGAAAAAGAAGAATAGTATGTTACRTAACATATACTGCAGAACACTGAAGGATAAAGGTTAGATGGCTTCCTACGTGAGTACACGGCTCTATTGGCAGCCACAGGGGAATGACCACAAAGAAGCGGAAGTACTGTGATTGATAAAGGAGAAGAACTGGGTGGTGCTAAACAGATCACATAATAATGCAAGGTCTCAGATAATTAAAAACGAGTGAGCCAAATATATCAAGCTGTCTCAGAGACAACCTATAGCAAAACCAAAGGAGCATGACATAGGTACAAATTTATACTCAAGATAATGTGAATGCTGACAATCGCATACACTAGACAACAACATATCAGTTAAGAATATTTAAAATCACAGAAAAYTGAAGGCATACCTGGCATGCCTTGTTTTTGGCTCTGGTTTCTGCTGTGCTTGGTATGTCATTATTGGGTTTCAGAAACTTTTTCTCACGACGTTCACAAGAACCCCACCCATCAGAAAACCTACCTCCCCTTGTACATCAAAAAAGAAAGATGAATTGTAGATAGCAAGTAAAGAGCCAGACTTCAAAAACAGTCCATTTAATCAATACTTACTGCATATATGCACGAGCTACAAATTCAGCACGCTGAACATTACGATTTTCGTCAAATTCAATGGTCTTATCCCTTATTTCGAATGAGACATTGAAATAGAATGCTATTTTCCTCCAACCTACGCATCACATACARCATTTGTACTTTCACTTGTTACTCATATGAGAAGAAACAATACAATGTACAGAGAACTTTTAGATTCATCACCTGACTTTTTAATGAAAGGATTTCCAGATATTATAGTATAATCTGACTTTTCAAGAATCTGGCTACCAACATGAACAAATCAGAAGCATAAAAAAGGAGTCAAACTAGAGTAAAGTCACCACAATTAATGAGCAAAAGAGAAAACAACGCAACAAAATTGTATAGGATACATTACATGTGCCAATTGCCATCCTAACTAATTTGATGAGACATGAATGAGTTGAAGAATTGAATTATTATTACATGTTAAAATATAAATCATCACACTGCAGTTAGACATTGCCACCTAGGAGCTTTTTCTATTTATGCCATAGGTATGTTTGCCAATGGTAGTTGTGCTAATAACATTTAGCTCTGGACACTATAAGGCTAGGAGTTAGCGGTTGCAAATAGATGTTCGCTGTCAACAACAGGTTTAAAATGTGAGTGTTTGGCGATAGTAGCAATTGTATTTTATAATAGAAGRAAAAACTCAACCCACTAATTAGATGTTAGTCCAATGCTAAATATATCTTTCACCACTAACTTCTACTCAAAACATTAAGTTGTTGAACAATATTAGAATTTACCAAATCAGTGAATCGACCCTATCTACCGTTATACACTACCTAACCGTTAACGTCGAACACGCCCCATATGTAATTGCCTTTTGGTACAGATGGAGTAAGATATTGTGAAATGTCTAAGTTAGTTTATAATAGGGAACAATAGAGGAAACATCACAAATTGGAAACATGATTGAGCACTCCTAAATGAGCTCAATTACAGAAGTTTCTTAAATTGAGCTTTCATGATATCCCAGTTGTATCATAAAGCAACTTATAGTCTTTCTATGTTTTTTAAGGGACATTGTATTGTTGTCAAAGATAAATTATTTACAAAGTAGCTTAAAATATACTATGATGTGTTTCGATGCAACTAACGGTATCCCCAACCCAATGGCATTTAACATCCAGAATTGCTAGAGAATATGCATACGAAATTGAAACAAAAAACTACTAGCTCATTAATCATCATTTTTTAAATTTTCGATTCTTTAAAAAATGAAACAAACAAACAAAAAAGTATTTTGCGCTTTTTAAAAAAAAAAATCAAAACCATTTCTACTAAATAAATAGGATCATGGAGAGCTCAGAGCATGTGCAATGGTAGGTTACCCAAATATTCTCTCTCTCCTATCCTCCTCTGACACATCACTCCCCACTAAAATTTTAATACACCTTACCCAAATTTAGGTAACCCAACCACAATGCTTAACCTCCCCAAAACTCCCTTTCACTTTTTTCATCACCTAACCTTGCCACATGTCACATTGTTATTTGGCCAAATCTTTTGGTAAGCTTCCCATTAACTTACCACTCCCTCATTTTATTTACCTCCTTATTTATGGTAACTTCCTACAAGGTTGGATTACTCATATAGGGACCCACTTCAATTTGGGGAACCTTTTGAGTAAGCCATTGCACATGCTCTCAAATGACATAGAGGAAAATCAAAATTAAATCTAGGAGTTAAGAAAGATATGAAGAAAAAGGTGTTGCAACAGAATGAGGTTTTTTGTCAAGAGATGAAAGATAAAGAATTTTTTGATAACTACCCATAATAATGTAACAGAGCTTGAATCCTATTATTAATGGCGGCAATTGTGACTAAAAACAGAGCATGAAAATAAAGAAGAAAATAGAGCTTGGGATATTTGAGCAACATCAATGTGAGTTTAAGAGCAAGAAACCAAAGAATTTGTGTATTATTATCTGAATGAATGAATTACAGTAGTAGCATGAGTATTTAGAGACTCGGCTCAGTACAAGCAGCAGCACTAGTTAGGTTAGCTAATATAACAAACTCTAACAAACTATCAACTCACGTGAGTAAAGCATGACTTAACAAACTACACACGTGAATAAAGCATGACTCCTATGACTTTCTTCCCCCTTAAAAGAATCTTGTCCTCAAGATTGTGCTACAGGTGTATCAAAATTAGGAACTCAATTGCATCCTCCCAAGTAGACTCTGACACTAGACACCCTTGCCATTGAACTAGGTACTGGACCATAGCATATATTATGCTTCCTAACAAACCTCTTGTCAAGGATAGCACCAGGATCAAGACACTAGGGTCTGTGTCATGAACCAAGTAGGAATATGCCTGACTGAGGGAGTTGACCCTTGAAGAGTTTAGCTGATAACGCATGAAACACTAGGTGTATATTGAGTTATCTGGTTGTCATAGTGTTGTTTCCTGACACTAGACTGCCTCTAGGTTGGAGTTTAGCCAACCCATTACCAACTTGAAAGCTCCTTTCATCTTTCCCTTTTCCTGTCAGCTTGAGTCTTCTGTCTATTTCTGGGCTCGAGATTCACCGGTAAATATGGCAATGTAAAGCGGGAGGTTGATTATAAACAACTTCATATGGAGTGACCTGAGTGAAGTGTGATAGTTAGTATTATCCCACCATTCAGCTAGAGGCAACCACATGCTCCAGCCTTAGGGTTTTCTCCACACATGCATCCGAGATATGTTCCACACATTTGTTAATTGCTTCAGTTTTTCCATCAGTGAGGAAAGATGATGACAGCAGTAATTCTGTGCCTTGGAATGTGAATAAGGGTTTCCAAAAATTGCTCAAAAGATAAAATCCCTATCACTTACTATAAATCTAGGCCAGCCATGTAACCTAAAGGCATAATCCAAATAAGCTTGAGCAACATCAACAGTTGTATAAGGGTGGGACAAGGCCATGAAATGAACATACTTACTCAGCTTATCTACCACTACAAAGATAACCTCTTTTCCTTGAGATAAAGGTAGTCTAGTAATAAAATCCAAAGAGAAGTCCACCTATACTTCACAAGGAATGGGTAAAGGTTGCAATAAGCCAGGAGAAGCAGAACTCTCATGCTTACTAGCCTGACAAGTGATGCAATTTCTCACAAACTAAGTGACATAAGTTGTCAACCCCCCTTCCAATAGAACAAGGCTTTGACTCTTTGGAGTGTAGCATCCCTCCCTGAATGTCCCCATGAAGAGAAGTGTGAAACCACTGCAAAATGGCAACTTGAGACTATCATCGGGGCAATAACAATCTTGTCATGTCTCCTCCTCAGCCAATCTTTGAGAGTAAACCCAGGATGATCCTCTTTTTGTAATTTGTCTTTGAGCTGCAGATAATTAGCATCCAAGGTATAAATGTCGTGAATGAACTAGCTAAGGTTAGAGTCCAAAACTGAGAGGGCTAGGCACAAACACGTCTGAGTTGGACACCCTAGACAGAGCATCAGCAGCTAATTCTCTGACCCACTCTTGTACTCAATCTCAAAGTTAAAACCCATCAACTTGGAAAGCCAGACTTACTGAAACGGAGTAGAAACTTTTGCTATAACAAACACTTCAAACTCTTTTGATCTGTCCTGGTAAGAAACTTATTTCCACATAAGTATTGCTCCCACCTTTGTATAGCAGTAACAACACCCAAGAGTCCTTTTCATATACTGACAACTTCTGCACCTAGGACCCAGTGCCTTGCTGAGATAGGCCAAAGGGTGTCCATCCTGCGTTAAAACAGCTCCAAAGCCACCATTAGAGGTATCAATCTCTATAATGAATCTCTTTTGTGAAGTCTGCCCAAGACTGGAGCTGAGCTAAGTGCCAACTTTAGTGCTTCAAAAGCTCTCTGTGCCTCAGGAGACCAGAGGAATTCACCCTTCTTCAATAACTGAGTGAAAGGCTTACTGATGAGAGCATAGTGTTTAATGAATCTCCTATAATAACCTGATAAGCCCAAAAACCCTATGAGTTCCCTGATAGTAGCTGGTRTAGGCCACTTTTGTACTGCTTCTATCTTGGYTGGATCTGTCTCCACACCATGCCCTGAAATGAAATGCCCAAGGTACTCTACTCTAGAAKYTGCAAAGGAACATTTACTAGGCTTAGCAAACATATTATTCAATTGCATGAWAATAAAAACTTCCCTGAGATTGAGACACATGCTGCTCTAAGGAAGAACGGTACACTAAAATGTCATCAAAAAAATATGAGCACACTCCTTCTCAACAGAGGCTTGAAGACATGATTCAGCWAATTCTRGAATGATAACCCAAAAGGCGTGACTAAGAACTCATAATGCCCATTATGAGTCTTAAAAGTTGTCTTGTATACATCATCATCATCATGCACTCTCATTTGATGATATCCAGCTCTTAGGTCAATTTTGCTAAATACYGAGGCACTAACTAGCTCATCGATAAGCTCTTCCACCACTGGAATAGGGAATTTGTCCTTGATGGTCTTCTTATTCAGCTTCCTAAAGTCAACACATAGCCTCCAAGAACCATCTTTCTTACCAACTAGAACTACTGGAGATGCAAAAGGACTGCAATTGTCCTGGATGATTCCTTGCTTGAGCATTTCATTGACCAAACCTTCAATGACATCCCTCTACTTGAGGGGGTACCTATATGGTCTGATATTAACTGGATTGGCACCAAATTCCAGTGGAATCTTATGATCATATACTCCCCTGGATGGAGAAGGTAACCCTTTTGGCTCCTGAAAAAAATTGATCATGCATTCTTCTGAAGACTCTGGAGAAATGAGTTGCACCAAGAACAATTGTGTGGCATTCTCCATTACYTTAGTTGCTATTTGATTGGTAACCTTAGTAGACTTAGGAAGCAAACCCTTAAACTCAGTGGCRGACCTAGATTTGGGTGGGGGGACAATTTAATTTTTTTAAAAAAAACAAAATAAAATTTGGGTACACAATTAAAAAAGTCAATTATATATTCAATACAAAAAATCTTATTATAAATACAATATACAATTCAGATAACTATTACTCCGTAGTAAATGGGTTTATTACATGTAATTGGTGATTCCATCATATCATCATCAACAAGTAGTTCATCAACATTATCTACATCAATTAATTCATCCACATCAATTGGAACATCACTAGTGATTTCATTTGTCATATTATCTTRTGATATCAATTTCTTGGCAAACATTTGCCRAAGATCAAATTGTTTTTCCATTGCTTAGACTTTTCTAAAGAGCTTGTCATATCCTATTAATTTTAAAAATTATATGCGATGAATATTAACTAATCTAATTGATTAACCAATTCATTATTCAAGACCCTAATTGAATAACAATTCAATGTTTCAAGTCACAAATCAATTCCTAATTGAATAACTATTCACAATAATAACTATTCACAAATCGATTTTAACAATTCGGATCATTTTGACAATTGATGAATTGAATTCACAAATCATTTTTAAACTTTGTAAATATTATTTAATTGGTGGTGGTCGCTGCAATTGGTCCAGGGCTTCGTGGAATGATTGGGATCGAGCGTGTCGGGGTCGTGGTTTGATTTAAATTAAACTTACGAATATTAAAAAAAGAAAAAAAGCTAATAAGGGAATCGAACCCTGACTTACCAAAACCTGCCAATTGGCCCTTGCCAATTATTTCAACCATTACCAACTGAGCTAAGGGGAACATCTAATTTCATTTACTACAATCAATTGTATAATAACCAGTTCTCCAGCTTTTTTTCCTTTGTTTTTTTTTCGAAAGTGGGGGGACAGTCGTTCCCCCTTGTTCCTTAGTGGGTCCGCCACGCTTAAACTCATAATGCCTCCCTGAAATAAATTTCATTAGAAGCTTCTTGAAATCCCACTTTAATGTCCCTAGATCAATGAGCCATTGGATTCCAAGAACCATGTCACACCCTCTCCAAGGATATTATCAGCACATCTAAAGTGAATTCAGCCCCTGCATTCTTCCAACGAAAATTCTTGCATTTATACTGGTAGCCAGGTGGTACCATCAGCACAGCGTCACTACTTGAGAGTATAGTCTCCAGTGTAGTCCTAACTTCTTGCTACCCAAAGGTCTATAAGTTGTGTGTGCTCCCTGAATCAATGAGGATGTGCAAGGGACTATCCTTGTGAGTGCTAGAAAACTCGTAATTTCAGAGGTGTGACTCCCACACAAAGTATTGGTTAAGATGCATGGCTCTACAGTAGGCATAGCAAAATCTCCATTGGTTCCTTACCTCCATCTTCATCATCATTACTGATCCCCTCCTCCATGCCATACCAGGAATCTCCACAG
Organism: Bassia scoparia; assembly: GCA_008642245.1. Classification (NCBI taxonomy): domain Eukaryota; kingdom Viridiplantae; phylum Streptophyta; class Magnoliopsida; order Caryophyllales; family Amaranthaceae; genus Bassia; species Bassia scoparia. The sequence continues at coordinate 9,162 of SNQN01007631.1, read as the reverse complement.
TAAAAAGTTGGGTGTGTTTAAGCTGACAAACATGGTTTCTCCCATATGTAAGTCAACAGAAGTAACACAAACCCTTGAGTTATTTTTCTCTCCTCTCAGTTGGGTAAGGTTAGTTTGGGGTCTTGGGTAGATGAAGTTATTTTTGGTGTATTAGCAACAAATGAGAAAGATGATGCAGTTGAATGGTTAGTTTGATGGGTAGGGTTGGGGTGTAGTTTCTGAAGGTGCCATTAGAAGGGAAAGTGGGTGCTGGTATTGGGCTTGAAGCTATTTTTAAAGTTTTTGGAAGATTCAATGTGTAAGGTTTGAATGAAGAAGATGCTTGGATGGTTTCTTCTTAGAGCCTGGCATACTACATTGCTGCATAAATAAAAGTGGGTTGAAAGCCCTCACAAAGGGTTTTTAAAGTTGGCTTCAATCCCTAATGAAACTATCCAACAAGTATGTATCAATAACACATGATTTCTACTAAAGCATCACTGATCTCAAATGCTCAAATTCATCAACATAATTTCTAGAGTACTAGTCAGATGTAATTGATTGAATTTTTCTACCACATTAAAACCCACATCATCCTTAAATCGAGCACATACATCTACCCAAAATCAGTCCACTCAACATGTTGCCTAATTGCAGGATAACTAGACGCCCATTTTCAGCTTTATCAATCATATTAAGACTAGCCAAATGAACCCTTTGTTCATCAGAGATTTTGCACAAATTGAAATACTTATTGCATATCTTGATCTAAATTCTAACATTGCTACCATCAAACTTAGGGAATCAATCTTAGGTGCGAGTCTCCTCTTCTGGTGTCCTGATCCTCGCTGAAAGATCATTAATCATCCTCATCATATCTTCTTGAAACTCCCTGTTCCTCCTATGCTCAGCTTCCAACCTATCTTCCAGAGACCTCACATGTTCTTCCATGGTAAAAAACCATATTGTTTACTGTAGGAGCCAGTCTTTACCCAATCCAAACACAGCAGCAACTCCAACAATTTTTAACAGGAATTTCCAAGAATCCTTTTATCGAACACTTGGAGTGCAAGAATGAAGATCAATTTGCAGAAAAAATTTAAGATATTTCTTCAATTGAACAAACAAGTTCAACTCTTTGCTCTGATACCAATGTAACAGGAGCTGAATCCTGTTATTAATGGCGGCAATTTACAGAAAACACAGCAAGATAGATAAGAAAATAGGTGATGTGGATTTTAAAGGAAGAATTCCAAGAAAATCCAAGAAACGAACAAAACGATGTGATAGTGTTTGAACAATAAAATAACTTCAAATCTTGAAAAAGACTCGAAGGATCTTAACTCACCAAGTGGAACCAGCCCCTAAAAGAACAACCCGATACTAGCTAACAAGTGAATTTCCGAACCAAACCACAAAACTCACAAGGTTTCTCTGAATAAACAAAGAAAGATTTTTAAACTCAAATAATCTCTGAATTTTTATTAAGAATTCGAACCTATTTATAATACAATATAATATCTAAAACTAATTAAGATATTTATGGAAAGATAGGAATCTATCCAAAAATATCCTAACTAACATTATCCTAAAATATCCTATCTAACCGACTGAAATAACTAATCTAACAAATCTGGAAATCTGGAAAATATTCCCACACGTTTTTCCAGATATCTACACGGTTTTCCAACTAACCTAACTAACCTAGATTTTATCCATCAAATCAGAATAATATCATAATTAACAAATTCCTAACTAATAATAAATATCTAACAACTAAATCTAATCTATAATAATTCGAATTAAAAATAAAATAAAAATAAATACAACATAATTAATCCTCCAACCAGATCTTTCCAGATATCTTCACTTGATCGAAAATTCCAGATTTTCCTATCGTATTCCAATCTTTCCATCTTTCTTTCCAACAAGTTAGGAGCTTGAAATTATAATATGACTGATATAATCGACGCTTTGGATAATCTTTTGAACGTCCTATTGCATCCTCATCAATAGGCTTGGGATATTTGAGGCAACCTCAATGTGAATTTAAGAGAGAGAACCAAAGAAATTGTGTATTATTATCAGAATGAATATGATACAACACAGCTAGCATGAGTATTTTAAGAGACTCGCTCTCAACCAATAGTTAGTTAGCTAATATAACAAACTCTAACTAACTATCAACTCACGTGAGTAAAGCATGACTTCACAAACTAGACACGTGAATAAAGCTTGACTCCTATGACAAATAATTACTTTTGGTTCATGTAACCGATCCAATGTATAATTGAGACAATTGATAAAACAAKCAAAACCACAATATTGTCAAAYTGGCCTAAAYGAATTATGCTCATGGCTCAACAATCCATTGCTATACAAACATCATCTGCCCTTCTTCCTCTCTTTACAAATTAATTTACAAGTYCACTTTCTCCTTGCTCACACAAAAGTTCATTTGCACATACTATGCTAGATAAGCAGCAACATACACTATTTTATAACATCATAAGACATAGTCCCATCTCCTATGCTCCTAGACCACCTAGAGCATCGTAATCCGGTTAAAATGTCCTAAATTCCAAGCTAAAGTGTCCTAAATATAAAGTGTCTCCAAATAAAATGTCGTGAATTTAATGATAGGATCCTAGGAACATGTTAGAATTTTCGAATACAACATGCTCGCTTCACTCATAAAATCTAAGTCCCTCAATTTTATAGCATGAAAACTAGATAATAGTCATCATATATAGCATATTGTAATTCATACTTTGTGATTATTTAGGTTGAAGCATAACTCTTACTATTCTTATACTCAATAAATTGATTAATAATTAACACCAGAATGAATTCTGCATACAAGTTTAAATTTGGAGGAGAAAATGAGAACAATTACAAACAATATAATGCTCAAAGAGAACACGCCAGAAAAAAAATAAATTTGACATCAATGTATTCATTAATCATCAAAAAAACTTCTTTTCTATTAAATTGATAATTAACATACAACACAATTATAATATAAACAAACTCAAAAATCTCATTTCAAAWGACAAAAACCTGACTATTTTCAAATTGCAAATTCAAATCTCAAAATTAAACAACAATATGAAGGCAAAACTGAAAATATACAATTTGAATATTGTATTCCCAACTGAAAAACCTAAAAAAATTGCAGAACGGAAATCGAATCACATAATGAGACCACAAAAAAACGAACACAGACATGAAAATTGATGGAAATTCTGGAAAAAATGAAAAGACTAACCGACATAGCAGCATCTTGATAATCCTTAAAGAGAGAAACAGTGGGAAAACGACCAGCCAAACAATGCGAAGAGAAATTCTCCTTTTCATCATCACAAACTCGATACTCCAGTTGAGGAGAATGACGCTCCGATATCGGCGAAGAAAAACCAAGCTATAACAGGAAACTGCTTAACAATCATGAAATCAGGATAGAAGTTGCGCTGATATCAGAAACGCAATTGGAAGAGGAAGAAGCAGCAGCAGAAGACCTCAAGATTTTGTGAGACGGCAAAAAGGCGGTGATCATTGTAGGAGAAAGCCGGAGGTGAGTTGTGAGGAGGAATTTTGGAGAGTGGAGGTAATGATGGTGATGTGATGGTGAGTTGAGGATTCGAGGTTTTGGAGGAGATTTGAAGTTTGGGGAAGAAGAAGAAGACGACGAAGGAGGTTTGCGGCATTGGTGGAAGAGAAAGCGGCGGCGGCGGAGTCGATGACTGCCCATAATGCAGCATCATCGAGGTCTCCATCGTCCACGGAAGTGAGGCCATTTTTGTGTGGAGGGGAGCTTCACTGGTCTTTTTCTCCAGAGCTGCTTTGGAATTCGAATTCTTGGCGCTCCACCGATAGAGCATATCATATGCATATAACTAGTGTTTTGTGCACGCGATGCGTGCATGTGTGTAATTATAATATATGATTAAACATTAAAAGATTTATTGTTGTAGTATCATATATAGAATGACATTTAAAAAAGAATTATGTTGAAAGTACTATAGCCAATGAATATTTTAACACTTTATCACAAATGAATGACTTGTTGAAAAGTTAAGAATTTTCTTGCAAGATTTATAGTGACGTTTATATTAAATCATCAATGACTTTTTGATTGCTAAAAAAGCTACAATAGTAAAAAAAAATAAAAATGAACAAAATCAATTATATATTAATGAAATGAAAAAATAGGATTGAAACTGAAACCACTCTTTAAAATTTGTTGAAATTTAAAGGAATGGTAGATGGAGGGGCGTAGAGTTGTCATATGTAAAGAAATAGTAATAACATTGTATGAAGTGAATATAATTTATGAAGTTATTATTTTAAAAACTATACTATAATATAGATATACATGAATAATTATCATACATTATGATTAATATATCATATACATCATGTACATTTACTACTTAAAAGAGAGATTTTTACTTACATAATAGAAAGAAAATTGTGTACGGAAGTATTAGAGTGTTTAAATGATGGGGAAAATAACCATGTCTTATATATAGTGGTGTGTGCAAATTATTAATTGAAGAGATTTGTTATAATTAGTGTCCAAATTCATTATAATATCTACTCTGTAATTAATGTTCAAATTCTTAAAATTATATGATTAATGTTCAAATTCGTTATAAGTTATTTAATTAATAATGTCCAGATTCATTCTATTTTGATTGATTGATTATATAATTTGGAAATGATTTTAATTTTGCATATTTTAGGAAAAACTAATGTTAATTAACATTGATAAAAAGTAATTAATTTGGTGATTGAGAAATTGATGGCTCATTTGTTTAATTTTTTATATAAATTTATATTTTTTATTTGACTTAGAATTGTGTGATTATTTTAAAAAACTATATGTAATTAGTAAGGTATGAATGTAATTTCATAGGGGGACACCATTGCTACCCCCTTCCCTTATATTATAGAGATATGTGAATATTTTATACCACTATTTAGGAATGTAAAATTCTTTGTAATATATACTGAAGTAGTACCTTATGCGTATCTTGTATATAAACTACAATCTTGAGTTAAGGTAATCATAAGGACCTAAACTTTTAGATTTTTCACTATTCAGGACTCAAAACTTTTTTCTTCAACTTTTAAGGATTTAGGTTGGTTTTCGATTAACTAACTCAACTTTAACCAACTAGAAAAAAAAAGTCAAATAAATTAAACTAATTTTTGTTTATAAATAATAGGAATTTTTTACTCCGTAGTTGTTTTCGACTTAACATAGAGTACTCCGTAGTTGTTTACCATACCAAAAGATAGCTAAATATACAAACATAACATGGAATTAATGTCTAATTATTATAATTTGTTTACTTATCCAAAAAATAAACTAAGACAGTTCCAAACTGTATTGTAATCTTTTTAGTTTTTTTTATGCAAATAGTCTTTTTAGTTGATAGTTATCAAAATCATCCAAAGTAATTTGTAGCAATATGCAATTAAATAGCAACATCATCAATTAATCATGTGTCGTTGAGTCATGATCGGAGTATCAATTGATCAATTAATAATAGCATCAATTAGCTTCCTTAGCTTAGTCATACTATTTCTTCCTTACATGTTTGGATTGAAGAGCCCTAGTGAGGTACACTCTCGACTGTAATTGCATATATTTCTAATAATAATTACCGTCTTTCCGTAAAAAAATAACATCAATATAACGACATAAATATTAACAATACAACAACAATAACAATCTGCAATTAGTGCATGTATGGTTAATAAATAACATGTTAAAAAATTTCGCCAAAAAAAAAGAAAAAAAACATGCTTGCAATGAAATTTCTCACAAATAAGGTTAAGAATTTTTTTTTTAAAAAAAAAACTAAAAAACCCATCAATTTCCAAAAAAAAAATCATGGTTGCCCAAAGTAAATAGAAGAAGATAAATTATCTTGAAGATGTTCTTTGTTGAAAAAATTACTTCAATACATATTACCTTGTTTAATCTTCTATCAAGTTTTAAAGATGAAGAATTAAACTTGAAAAAACCTGCAGTTCATATGGGTCAAGGAGTTTTATTCTCTCCGAATTAATTTGTAATACGACTTTAATTTTTGGATTTTTGTCCTTTAATTAATTTTGGTGGGTCATAAATAACCATGGTTAACAAAAAAAAACACTGAAAAACAATTGTAGGTAGCAAACGGTGAAAAAAAAGTAATAGGTCTCAAACGGTGAAAAAGATGGAAGTTTAGGTCCTAACCATTATCTTARCTCCTACAATCTTACATGGTATCAAGAGTCTAATCGARCAATAAGTATTTTCTCTCTCTAGATTTTTCTCCCTAGCTTTCCCKCTTTTGCCAACCATTGTTTCCCTTTATTTCTTTGCCAATGGCGGAGAACATTAACACCACCTTGCCTACGATACTCTTATGACTTATGAGTGATTCCACACCGCCAATTAAACCATGTCCTACTGTTCTCCCCTCTCTTGATTTGCCTCGTGAACCACTGCTTACTTTTCGTGAAGCGGTTGCTTCTAATTCGCAATGGTTTCATGAGGCACRCAAAAYCATGATTGATTCCATTGATATTCATTCTGATGAAGTCATGCCCTCAATTTCCRACCTTTCCGTCACTTTTCCCCCTGGTCAGCTCGAAAAATTACGAAAACCTTGGAGTTTAACACTAATGGGTAAATGCTTAGGCATTTCAATTCGCCAAAACTTTGTTCAAAAGCGGGTTATGGCTATGTGGAAACCCAAAGGTAGTCTTGAGGCTATTGATCTGAGTCATAATGTCTATTTATTTCATTTCACCGTCCTTGATGACTATGAGCGYGCTYTGTTTSGCGGTCCCTGGTATATTTTGGATCACTACCTCATGCTATCTAAATGGAAGGCTAATTTTAGACCTACAATTACTGGTTTTGATCGGATGGTTGCCTGGATACGCTTCCCTGAATTACCAGTTGAATATTATGACAAAGATGCACTTTTCACCATTGCTAAACTTTCAGGCAAACCAGTTCGTGTTGATTTTKCAACTGACAAAATTTCAAAATGCCGATATGCTAGGGTTTGTGTTGAACTAGACCTCACCTTACCTCTGGTTCAACGTGTWTGAGTAGGTGGTGTCTGGCAAGATATCATTTACGAGAACATCCATACCCTCTGTTTTGCTTGTGGTAGAGTTGGTCATGTTCAACAGGACTATTCATTCGATGCTACTRTTCCTTCAAAGGAYGGTTTGYAAAAAGATAAAATATCTTCTGGACCTGTTCCCAATACTGACCCACTTGAAACCTTATCCAAAACTAGTACTTCCCAATCCAATCCACTTGCCAATCCAAACCCATCTAAAGCTAATTCAAGCCTTACTAAAGTTATGCCTGATGTTGTCCATTTCGGTATTTCCAATGGACCCAAACTAGCCAGTCTGAACATTAATGATACCAGTGATTATGGCCCATGGATGTTGGTCTCAAATAACAAGAAAAAAGAAATTTGTCAAATTATATACCACAAAGAAACATTAAAGCAAGCTCTCAAGACAAAACTCCATATTGACAGTCCAAGTTTAGTAAAGCATTACTAATTTTAAGAAAAAATACTAAAATGTTACAGTCTCAACAAGACTTCCAAAATACTTAACGCAGGTATTTAAAAGAAAAATTAATTTAACAAACCGAACTTTGTCAAGCAAGGTAAAATCATTTACTATCTTAGCCAACACCATTCATTCAATAATCTGCCAATTTTAAACGAGCTGCATCCCTAATCTTTCCCTATAACTAATCCCCCTTCTTCTACCCTTGTTTTCATATTCACCTTCTATTGCCAACTCTCATCTACCTCTCAAACTTCTACCCAACTTCCTCTATCATTACTAATTGACCTTAACTGCGAAACTCAACCCTAGCCATAACACAGTCATCCGACAAACTTAGATTATCTGCCACAACATCTTGCACTCCTTATGGTTACACAACACACAATATTCGCCTTGCCATATTACATACAACACCTTTATCCTCAACCAGTGTTCACAAAAACACTACTCACTACACAACTAATAATTTACAGTTACCCACAACTTCAAGGACACCATGATACCAGGAATCAACAATCAAGGGCCACTTCCTGCAGTTCCATCCTCATCAATGCGAAACCACTCTCTTTGAAACTACAACTCCACCCACCAAGATCCAACATGACACATAACATTTCTCAGCCCAATGGAGCCGCATCAATATCTCGACAACTCTCCTTCCACACTCTTTTACCATACATTAATACTCATAACTACAATCCATAATAGCTTCCAACCTAGCACAATCGCCATCAAATCTGCCACTCTGACAAACACACCGCCTACCGTCAATACCAATGCATATAATGCTACTCTTTACGATGGTCCTCCTTATGTGACCACCGTATTTAAACCCAGTGTTACACCTATTCGCCGCCATACAACCGTGGATGCTACTATCATACACCACACGCAGTCAAACCCCTTTACAATACCCAAATACGCGTTGTCTTTGCACTATGTACAATCCCCCAAGTAATTAGACAATTTCTTTCCCCCATCATCATCACTTGTCCATCGAATCTCGAACATCGCTTCCATTCCTCCTCCTCACAAGAGACCCCCTTATTCCACTTACATTGTTTACCGACATAGCTAGGACTTCAGTATGGAGTTTTAGGTGTACATGAGTAACCACCATATATTCGGCTTAGCCAAAAACTTGTAATGGTCAACTCACGGCCTCACTTTCTTATTGCGGGTAGTAGGGAATAGCGTCAGCTAAACCTAAACTAACTTGAAAGCTCGTACACCACCATCCTTAATGAGTGAGAATCACGTTAATAACTACACGAATTGAGTGGCGCTTCATTGCTAGTGAGTATGTTCGCGAGAAGCATCTTTTAAATGTGTCAATGGAGTAGGTGGTTATCGGTTGTCAAAAGGTGAGAGCATTTCTACACACTTTGGTTTCTGATATCTACCATACATATAACGTTTCTGTATTAGGAGAACATATGGCAGATATGGACTACTTGAGGATAGTGGCGGCTAAAATTAAATACGTGCGGTTTGTTGTCCCAATCGTTGTTAAAGAGGTTGATGTCAAGTGTTAACTACGATCTGAAGATTTCAAGATTATCTAATGGGACGGCCTATAGA
>SNQN01007630.1:0-17675 GCA_008642245.1 Bassia scoparia | reverse complement strand
AGGCCTCATTACAATGTGAATATGACAGGGGTCAAAGTTGGAAATTATACTTTGCGTCTTCCATCAAATTTATATGAGTTAGGAGGCAAGAAAGGAGCCATAATTGATATTGGTACTACCCTTGCTTATCTTCCGGAGGTGGTTTATGAGCCATTAGTTATTCAGGTATTTATTGGCTGGCTCCTTTACATTTCTGTAATTTACTAGACTAATGTTCTTMCACGTAAAAATGCTGCAACAGATACTCTCGCGGCAGCCACACTTGAAACTGGTTACTGTTCAAGACATGTATACATGCTTTAAGTATGCTGATAGGTATGATTTCCTAATGCTCTTTTAAATATTGTTTCATGAATGAGGAAGGGGTTTGGAGTAGTGGCTCCAACTCCACCTTTGATCCTTGAGGTCAAGGGTTCGAATCCTCATATTCCCCCTCCCCCCATTGTAATTACTACCTACCCTTGTGGCTATGARAGCCTTAATCCCATATGAGGGGTCGGCTAGCATAAACCAAAAGTGATTATTCCGGGAGGTGATCCACATAGGTTTTCCTCCTTCACTCTCTACGATCAAGAACCTCATTCTCTTGCACCAAGTCATTTTTTGTCTCCCTCTACCTYGTTTAAAATCTCCCTTATCCCATTCTTCCACTCTTCACACCAATGCCCCCTGAGGTTTCCATCTTACATGCKCAAACCAACGCAATCGGTTTTTCCTTAACTTATTTGCAACACCAACTTTCCTATGGATAACTTCATTTTTTATTCGGTCTCGTAGAGTGTTCCCGCACATCCATTTCAACATCCGCATCTCGGTGACCCCTACCTTTTAAATATGCTCCTTCTTGGAGGCCCAACATTCTGTACCATAGAGYAGTATCRGTTTTATAGTCTGTATTGAATATGCTCCTTTTTGGTCTTATAGTCCTGTAGAATTTTTCCCTTAGCTTTAGAGAAATGCTTCGATCGCACACCACTCCCGTAGCTGCTCTCCTTTTAAGCCACGCTRACTTAATTGTGTGGGTCACATCTTCGTCCATATTACCATTCTTTTGGATAATTGACCSAAGATACTTAAAGCTTTCACTCATGGTTAGATCTTTTCCGTCCAATCTCACCACTACATTTGTCCCTTGTTGTGACCCAAAACGACATTCTAAATATTCAGTCCCTTGTTGTGGCTCATATGCACCCAAAAAAAATATRGTTTCGTGAATGATGAATTTGATTACTGTTTTATTTTTATTTTTTATAAAAAAARTATTTTAGGGATTTTGTTTTGTTTATGAGTATTGTACCAATTAGTGGAACAATCATTATTTAGTAGAAGTGACCTGATTCATAATTACCAATAACTGAATGGTTCAAACTTCAAACAATAGCTGGAATCATATATAGTGAATAATGGGTTGCGATGGAATCATATGATGCTTTATTTGGATTGCATCATTTCATTTCAAATGATGGAATTGGAACAAATTATAGTGTTTGGATGTTCAATAATTTCAAATGAGGAATTTGCCTAAATTCTAAAGCTATCAAATAATAAGCCTTGTATGTAAGGATTTCAAATGACAAGGCAAATCATGTCATTTGAAAGAGTTAGGAAACGTAGGATCTTCTCCATTTCTTTCCATTCATTTCCCAATCTTAAGTTTTTTGACACTTAATTTATCATTAAATTAAATAAAAAATTTAAAAAACCCCTCTATTTCTCTCTTCATATATCATTAACCATTGATTTAAGAAATGRAGTGGATTTTGACTCCATTTGAAATACTCATTCAATAATTCAAATGATGCATTTGAAATGAAAGTTACCTTCTCAAACACAACCTTACTTCATTAATATACTATTCTCTGTTGCTTGGTGCCATATTAAAGCTATACTTGATAATAAAATATGAGTGTTATATTAAAAGATGACGAAAGCATCGTATTGATCATGAATATTCTGTTCAGCCATCATTTAATGTACAGGTTAGTTTACTTTCTAGGTAAATGTTACAAAAGGGGATTTTCTACGGGGTACCCCTGCAAAATCGCGTTTTCTAGAAAATACCCCCTTTTTTTTTCCCTTCTTTGATGTACCCCTCTATTTTTGCTAATCTTCCACAAGCTAACCTTAATGATTAATTTTACCAAAACTAAGGTTAACTTTATTTAAAAAAAAACAAAAACAAAATAAAAATCAGCCACCCCCCTCCACCTCCTACGACCACCCCAACTCCACCACCCCTTYGACCACCACTCTCCACCGGCCCCACCCCACTCGCCAAACCACTCCAGCCCCTTCGCTACCACCAGCCCCACTCCACCGAAAACCCTAAATCAATTCAAAACCCTTGGATGAATTCGAAAATCAACTTAGGGCTTTGATTCTTTTATAGTTTAATTGCAAAATTGTGTTTTTTTCAATTGTGAAATTAGAATTTGATTTGGGGTGTTTGCGAATTGGGGTTTTTATTTGGGCGTCGTAAATGGGGGTTTTGATTGGGGGCTGGTTCGATTGGGTGGGGGTTTTATTTGGGGGTGTTCGCGACGGTTGTGAGAGGTTGGTGAGGGTGGTGGGAGTTGCGAGGGTGGGTAGTTGGCGAGGGTTTTATTTAAGGGTGTTCGCAAGTGGTGCGCGAGAGGGAGCTGGGTGGACGATGGTGATGCTAGGGTGGCTGTRGGCGTGGGCGGCGGTGAGGGGTGATGGTTGGGGGTGGCAGTGGGCGTGGGTGGTAGTGAGGGGTGATGGTTAGGAGTGGCAGTGGTGGTGGAAGCATTTTTTTATTTTATTTTTTAAAGTTCAATTTAACCATGTATGGTTAAAGGTAACCATGAGGGATATATTATGGAATGTTTGTAAAATTGAGGGGTACATTAGAGAAGGAAAAAAATAAGGGTATTTTGTAGAAAACGCGATTTTGCTGGGGTACAAAGTAGAAAATCCCTTACAAAATTAAGTGATTAGCACCACATCCTTAGCAGGAAATATTGCGAAAAGGGCCCCATCCCAAATCTTGTTCAACTATGGGTCTAAAAATTATTTTAAAATATTGAAATTGAAAAGTTTTCATGAACTATTAAGTTATACTCTCTGTGTGTCATGTGTGTCATGAAGTCAGTGTTCATTGAGTTTTGGAAAAATAAAATAAAAATTGATTCTTTCACAAAGAATTTTCCTGCTCTCTTTGGGGAGTTTACACAATAAATTAGTTATTATAATAGTTTCTTTCTCTTATCTCATTCTTATAAATCCCGAACAATCACATCTTTGTCAACAATTTTAATCAATAAAGTAACCCAGCRTCATCATATTACTTCCTCCATTTTTGTAAGAGGCAAGCATGCAACATTGACCACTTTAGAAAATTCCAAATTAGATTCAACAAATGTTTTCTTTCTTTTTCTTGGATGCAATTTCTTTCTTTCTGCTCATCACATTGTGCGTTATCTTTCTCYAACCATTTACCTCTCACAATCAAATTAGATTCAACAAATCTTACAGCTTTTGCAATGGCGGTATGATGGAAAACTAATTGAGGTTTTTTTTCTTTTTTCAGTGTTGATGATGGATTTCCTCCGGTTACATTTTATTTTGTTGGTGGGCTTTCTATGAAAGTTTATCCCAGTGAATATTTTTTCCCCGTTGTAAGTACTTCTAGCCACAGTCTCTATTTGATTTTGTTAACACAATATTTTTAGCGATCTTTTAAATTCTGTCTCATTGCTATGCTCAGTAACTAGATTAATTCCCGTGTGATGCACGGTTTTATTCATTAAATTTATTTGTAAAACTTGTTTAAAATGAAGTTTTTTTCAGGGGAAAATACTTTTTAAATGTGGAAATGAGGATTTTTTTTATGATAGATAGATAAGAGATATGAAGGAGTTCGAGTAAAGAAATTAATTATATTGTTTTTAGCAACCAATTGAATATTACAAAAAAATTGATGTATTTTTTTTTGAATGGAAAGTTGATGTATTGTTATGCTAATAATGTATACACAATGTCACAAAATAATTTTCTTTTATAAACATCTTTTGTTTATTAGATTAAAAAATGATGTAATATATTCACAATAGTTGATGATAAATAAATGTATAAAGGTCTATTTTCAATGCAATTTGGGAGAAAAGTTATAAACTAATTATGTTATACAAAAGTCAAATCACATTTATTTGTTTATATGCATTAATTAATTATTTTTTTATGCAATCATTAATTAATAGGATTTGGGAGGGAAAAGTGAGAGGGAAAAATAAGGAGGTGGGGATTGCTTTAGTATAAGTTATTAGATATGACATATGTGGACTCTTCTGTTTCAATGTCTGKCAATATGCTCATTTCTGAACTCTACATCTGTAATCCAAGTAATTATCTTAGATCTTGATTTTTCTGGCATACCTTGTACTAAAGAATTTGATGACTCTATTAACTTATGTCGTATAGACTATTCTTTACTTCACTTTTGTCACATGCTCAACACTCTGAATTAGGTATGGAGGTTTAGACCTTTATTTCTTTCTTCATTTTATTGACCGAAACATGAAGACAAGCGTAACGTAATTTAATCTTGTACAATATTCTTGGCCCAGTTTCTCGAATATTAAAAAATACCGTAATGAAAACCTATAGATATGTATTTTGGTCAACTACTTTCTATTTTCTCTGTTGGTTGCTAACTTGCTATTAACTTCGATGTAAGACATGCAAGGTYTTAATGAATGACAATCTGAAACAATTATGGGAACTTGTGTGGAAATGTGGGTTTAGAGAATGAATTTTAGCCCGGAGCTGCGATTGGAAGTTGATAGCGTTAAATGCATGTTAAACGTTTGGGAAATTTCTGTAGGTGCCACTGAACTTTTGCGTATTAGCCAAGGTTTCACTGAGCTTTTGGACTTGGGTGAAATGCCACTGAACTGGAACTTTCATTCAATGATGCCATTGCTGGATTTAGTGCTAACGCCATTATATCTCCGTTAACTTTATTGTCTTCTTCCTTCCAATTATCATATTCCTCCAAAACCAAAAAGCAAATAAAATAAAAATTACCACTCCATCATCATCAYCATAAAACTTTCTTTTACTCTCTACTTTTACTCTCTCTTTCCTTTTTTCTTCTTCTTCGTCTTCTTCACCAAATTATAGTCAAAAGCTTCTCCAATTCGGAATGAGAACCACATGGCAATCTTCTCTCAATTTGGTCTTCTTGTTCTTCAAATGCTTGCACATAGAACATTGTTCAACCCAGAGTCAAGCCAGATTTTTGACTTGTACATATTCTCCTCTACCATCGCCGTTGTTGTGTGATTTTCAATCGCTGCCCATTGAAGCATTAAGCCGCTGCTCTTTCGTATGTACACCGTTCATCATCGCCTTAAACCCGTTGTCTCAACAATGAGTCATTTTCTTGTTCTTTTTTTAAAATTAAAGYGGGCCTTTTATCTTCTTAATTTCAAGTAAGCAATTTCAATTCTTGGTTTCAATTGTGTTATCTGCTTTTAATTTTATGAGGATGTAAATATGTAATAGGGATTATGTTATTAGAGTGGAAAGTAGCATAAATTAGAAGCTTGGTGTTCATGTTTTGGAGTTAATTTGAGGGAAGAAGACAATAGAGTTAACGGAGATACGACGGCGTTAGTTGTAATGGCATCATGGAATGAAACTTCAAATTYAGTGGCATTTCATCCAAGTCCAGAAGCTCAGTGGCACCTCGGCTAATACGCAAAAGTTCAGTGTCACTTGAGGAATTTCACTAAACGATTGATGTGAAAAGCATACCCATGACCATGTTGCACATAACTGTGCAGACTTAGTTATTTGTTATTTTCTTCCCCTCCCGAGAGTGAGAGTGAGAATTTGGTGTGGGTGTGGCACATATTTTGTTTTCCATGCAATATGGCTTTTACGTAGCTTAAGTTAGTCATGAGAGGGTAAATTTACCTGACTAAAGTATCGAAAGGGTAATTCTAGTTGTGGATACTAATTTTTGACCTTGCCAACTAAGTGGATATTGAATTAAGAATTCATATGCTGGTGTTTAAGTCATGATACTATGCACATACCCACTTGTTAGATTGAAGGAGAATGTAGATTACTGTTAATTGCTTGCTTTAGGAAGCAATGTATGTTGATGCTATGTTCTTGGGTCCTTGGGGCAAGCCAACTTACTGCGACGAGTCCAGTTACTACCAAAGGTGGTCACAATCTGTTTAATTTGATATATACTACTTGATGATATGTGGCAATATCCAAAATTCAATCAGAAGTTGCTTCGATGAGTCCAGTTACTACAAAGCTCAAAATCTGTTGAAACTGATATCTACTAGTCTATGATATGTGATAAAATCCAAAATCTCTTTCACGGCATTTTGCGAACTACTCTTTTCAATGTACCCTCATATCCAATGTCTGTTGTTGTGGTTATTAACAAATTTATAACCTCATCACTCTGCAGGATGATCTGTGGTGTGTCGGGTGGCAAAATAGTGGGATGTTGTCCAGAGACAAAAGGAATCTCACACTTTTTGGAGGTACCTGTTCTCTTAGTTATGTTTTTTATGGTGCTACATGGCTTTCTCTGGTGGATGGACTTGATGGGAAAGAAATGGGGTATCTTAAATGATGACTTTCATAGTCGTTGCTGTATATTTGAAGTTTGCAAAAGTTTGCAAGTTCTATGCTTGTTGCAACTGCTGTTCATTGTTCAATGCTTAATGAAGTTTTTTGTGTTTGATTCAAATATTATTTGAAAGAGTTTAAGGGAGGGTTTTTTAATTTTTTTTTTTAAAAAAGTGAGGCATTTTAAGTAGTGGCTGGGGTCCGCATAGTCAATATGTGTGTGCCTGTGTTTGTCACTAATGACTCGAGTTTTCATATCTTTGTGCTTTTGTTTGCTTCTTACAATTTATAGGGTTTGAATCAATATCTATGTAGAATTTGACGTGTGGCCCTCTTCCCCCCCCCCTTTTTTTTCCCGGGGTCTGTGCAGATCTTATGCTTTCAAACAAGTTGGTCGTTTATGATCTGGAAAGCATGGTGATTGGGTGGACAGAATATAACTGTAAGTATGATGTCGTTTTGATTTTCATCCAAAATTATTCTTGATACAGCTGTTAATTGTATTGTCAATGCTAAGTGCATGTGATTGCATTCCAGGTTTGGTTTCATGTTTTG
Source organism: Bassia scoparia (assembly GCA_008642245.1). NCBI lineage: Eukaryota > Viridiplantae > Streptophyta > Magnoliopsida > Caryophyllales > Amaranthaceae > Bassia > Bassia scoparia. Next base: position 10,502 of record SNQN01007630.1, on the reverse strand, counting down.
TTTGATTCTCATTAGTGATTGTGTGTTAGCCATGCTGTCCTTGATTTTTCCATGATGATTAGTTAACATTGAGTTCTCTGTTTGCCATGCTTTATGTTGGGCAGTACTGGGTCACTTCTCTTTTTTTTTTAAATTAATACTTTTGTTAATGCTAAAACTTCCAATGGAGTTCTGTTATGGATCTTTGCCATTGCTAAAATAAATATGAACAGCATATTTTGACAATATAAATGCTTTGGTGCCTTTGCGGTATACTTCCTCTGTTTTTTTACTTGTTACACTTTGACCAAAATGAGAGCTTTTTGGTCAAAGTCTAACTTAGTAAAAAAATGGAGGAAGTATTCAGCAAGGATCTTAGCTCTTTGTTTTCTTAACTAATGCTTGGCCTGATTTTGTATACCCTCCTTAAGGAAAATGAGGCATCCCATCCCTGAGAAGATCAACAACCTTTGTCTGTACCTGCTGTACAATCCATACATTTGAAGTTCTTTGAATTCATCTCATTTGGCAATATAAATAAACACTTTACAAAATCCCCCCTAGTTGCCTTCTCCGTTACATAGTGATCTTGGAAGGGTTACCTTTGAAGTGCATGATCTCTATATAACATGGGTGCCCATTAAAAATTCACATACTGTTTTGCTTTGATTTTTTCTGGCTCCAATACCTTTGTGTGTTGTCCAAATTTATTTTGTGGTGCCTCAGTGGCCCAGACTTTATCAATTTGATAAAGCAACTTTTGCCGTAACTATGAATAAACTTTGCAAACACTTCATTGTGAAACTTTTATTCCTACACATCTGGATGGAGTTGAAACATAAGTGTGCAGAAGTCCCATAGGAAGCTTACCCTTGTTAGTCAGATAACCATCATTGCCCCCAAGGATTGTTGTTTGAAGATCTAGGGGTGGGTATCATCACTTGTAGTAGCACTCCCCCCTCCTTTTTTTTGCCATGGTCACATTCCTTGCCAACAATACGCTACTTGTGGCTTGTACAATTTATGCCTAGTTTGCTATGGTCCTATCATTTTAAACACAAATTATGTCCAAATGCCCTCTTATGTCCACATACCTTGTAAATGCAATGGTCCCATGTTCGCAAGACAAGCCTTTTCTTTTCTGACACACATTTGTTCCGAATGACACATGGAAGAGCATACATTTTTGCCAGTGTTAGTAGTCCAGTAGCAAGACATTAAGTGTATTGTCAAGTTCTCATGGTTTATGCGTCATGCRCAAGCACATTCCATTTGCTCCTATGCACCTAATTGCATAGTTTCGTGGGTGGAATCGTGAGCGAAGCTAGTAGGCAAGGGTCCTGCCTGTTCTCACTTGTATGTCTATTTTGTTGCTTATGATATGGAATATRGATCCTCCACAATAGGAGTCTGTAAATTTATTTATTTATTTTGATGTGGAAGAAGAAAACATATCATTAAATAAGTCATGACATCTGCACCAATATAGATATGTAAACCACAAATTAAGAGAAAATGACATAACTTTTACAAAAAAAAAAAAAAAAACTAATTAAAAAAAAAACTAATTTGCAACTTTGACATATCTCATATTCTACCACCTCATGTTTGACGCAAGGAATGATCTTTGATGTCAATGTCCAGTTGATTGAAAAGTTGATGCGAAACCCTAAACCAATAAGAATCCAAATCATCTTCCCAATTTTTAGTACTCCCTCCGTAACGTAATAAAAGCAACAGTTGAATTTTCACGCATTTTGAGGAAGAGATTTAATTTTCTGCAATTTTATATTTGACAATCTATAAATTATTGTAATTGTCAAGCTTGTGATGATGTAAACATGCTAGATTATCGTTCCCAAATTGTTTATTTTTAACCACTGAATAAAAAAGGATTTTGTAATTTCTGTGGMCTGCATCTAATTATTGTGTGTGGCGTTTCAGGCTCTTCAAGCATTCAGGTGAAGGATGAGCAGACCGGAACAGTTCATCTAGTCGGTCCCCACTTTATCTCATCTGCTTCAAGTGTAGATATCCAAACAGCCCTAATTGTGATTTGTATAGCCCTTCTCTTTACGTTATTAGTAGGTTGAGGTCCCAATATTAAAAACGTGCATATAATATAGRAGCATTCCTCTGTAGGGTAAGTGAGGTGAGGCAAAATTCCACTGGTGAATTGCTTTTGTTATAACACCATAGGTAACTGAATTTTATTGTCCTCAACACCCATGCAGAATTAATTCCTCTTAAAATTGCTGATCTAGACGATATATGGCTAGAGATAGAGAATGGTCATTGTATTGTCTACGACAGTGATTTTGGGAGAGGTGTTAACTCCGTTGAGGTGGAGGTGTTGGAAGTGAAACCCCTCTTCTCAAAATAGCGGTTCCAATAGTTGAATTTTGCCTAACCTAATGTTCTTTCATATGAAAACATCTTATGATCAATATAAGAAAATTGTATACAGGGTACATAGTTAGGAACTGAGAATGATTTTGCTTTGTTACGCTGAAACCCTTCAATTTGTAAATATTATGAGCAGTGATTGGTATAATGCAAATTACTGATGAAAGTTTCGCATTMAAAGTAATGATATGATAATTGTTTGTAATAGCTCTTGTATAGTTATAAAGTAATATTGTTTTGTTTGGTTATGATAACAAATCGTTTGTTAGGTAATTAATCTTATTGATTGTTTGGATAAATAGTAAAATCTTGCCACTATTTACTTTGTTGTAAGGAAATTTTGTGAATAACCCCCATTACTTTTCCACTTTTTGTTAATAACCCYCACAACTTTGGTGTARACCTGATCATTCTAGGCCCKRCCCRAAAAATCGAGGGATTGGRCAGGAAATTTTGGCCCGGTGGGCGGGTTTGGGTAAGGAAAWTTTTTGGCCCGATTTTTTTGGGACGGGTTTGGGATTACACTATGGCCCGCAGGCTGGCCYGGCTCGGCYCGACCCGCAAATAGGAAAAACACTTTCAGTMGCAACTCGTAATGGATGCACGTAGAATAAAAGTCTTAGAAGAATATGTAATATTATAATGTAAAGTGTTGTGTTTTGTTTTGTCAAGTTATGAATCAGTAACTGTACAAGGCCCAAGGCCCAATAATTCACTAATATTCAGATCTTCATTAGTTCATTTGTTTACTAGCTTTTGTAATTTTATTTGTGTGATTTTTTTTTTTTTTTTTTATTTTGTATGGTATTATGATACTTGTGGTTTGTAATTTTAACTATTATTAAAAGTTGAAACTTGAAACTTGGAGTGTTGGACTTTTGGTTGCTGCAAGCTTGATTCCCCTCTATAGGGTGCTGATGTATTGTGCTTATGRCCTTATGCTAAGGGGCTAAGATATTTGTGTTGTATTTTGGTGGATTTATACACTGAACTATTCTATGTAATCTATATTATGTGTGTGCCATGGTGCTGTGTAGTGTACTAGTTAATTAATTAAGGTTGGTCCGCAGGCCCGTAAAACAGTCCGCAAGCCCGTAAAACAGTCCGCAAGCCCGCAAAATATGGGTTTGGGCAGTAAGTTCCAGGCTCGCATTTCGGCCTGGCCCGCGACAATGGGCTGAAAATGGGCAATGTGGTCCGACTCGAACCCGGCTCGGCTCGCATTTCGATCAGGTCTACTTTGGTGTCGTTATTGAAATTACTCCCATTTTACATTTCTTTGTTATCTTCTAACAGATTTCTTGAAATGGTGGATCCTACTAACTGACTATAAAAGTCTCAATCTATTCTTCTCATTTGAACATTTCTCAGTGCTTACTTCATTGCTCTGTTTTTGTCGAGTAAACCACTGAAGACTCCAACACTCAAAATTTCGARCAACCATTGTTGGATAAATTGAAGCTTTAATCTTTTAGGCACCCCAACACTCAACACTCAACAATTAAGCTAGCAAGCACTCAACACTTGGATAAATTTAGGTATGACTACACTCAACACTCCACTCCAACACTAAAAAATAACACTACATTCAACACTCCAATACTAAAAAATAAGTCAGCAAACAAAACAACTAAGATACAAAACCCAAAAGAGAACAAAACCCCCCAAAATTAGGGTTTTTAATTAACAAATTAAAAGAACATTTTCCAGCAATTACAAGACAAATTTATACAATTAGAGGATGAAAATATCATATTAAACAAAGAATCATCCAACTTTTGAGCAATAAACAATCAATTTCAACAAAATTTGACAGTCAAACATACATAAAAAACGAAAAAAATAGCTAATTGGGTTAGAGTGAAATGCCTATTTTGATTGTGCAGCAACTTACTGGGACAACAGTGCAGCAAGGTCGAAGTAAAAGAGAGAAAGGCAGCTATGAGATCTAGAAAGTGCTTGCTGCAAGCTTACTTGAGAGAGGAAAGTAACTGAGAGATTGAGGGTGGGGGTGTTATTAGTGAGGGTTAGATGAGTAATTGCGCAAAATCTATTAAAAGTTAATAGATTTGAGTAAAGTGGGGGTAATTTCATTAACGGGGTCAAAGTTGTGGGGGTTTTATTAAAAAAAAAAAAGTTGTGGGGATTATTCACAAAATTTCCTTGTTGTAATAATTCGTTTGATCATGCTTTGAATATTAAATGTTTGTTCATCAAAAAGGTATCCTAATCTGCTATGTTTAAGGCTTATTTTAACATGGGATAAATCATCAAATTAGTAGAATTAACAGTTTTTTCCAATTTTTATTTTTTCTATCTTTAGACCTTCTTTCTTTAGTAATAGAATTTTTTAGAGTCATTTCTATAGGTCATTTCTAAGATTTTCTATTTTCATTTTGTTCCTCTCATTTTTGAGTCCGTCAGTATTTTTATATTATTTTTCTGACTTTTCTTTGATTTTTTAAAGTTTATAGTGTTTTATAAAATAGTTTTCGAAATAAATTTATTTTGAAATTCTGAGATAGCTCTAGAAAACTCGGGAATAATCCAGAATGTTCTAGAAGCATAATCTTGATCTCCAAGGTAGCCAAGATCTAGTATAATTCTCGGATTATAGATCTAGAAAATAAGATACAAAGATTTCCAAAGATATTAGGCGAAACAAGGATAGAATTGGAAGCGTATATGCGTTGCTGATGTGGGACTGCCATGYGTTAGGAGCATATATACGTACRCTCCATGCGAGCGTATATACACTTCAAGCAAGCGTATATACACTCCATGCAAGCGTATATAAACTTGCTTTTCTTTCCCCTTTTTCGCCTACGCCTATAAATACATACCCTTGGTGCTCATGCGACGAATAAGGAAATACTTCTCGGCTTACGTGCAATACAAAAGCTCTAAAAAATCTCTCTTCTCACACATTCTCAACACATTTAATTCACAAAAAACAAATGACTCACAAAACACCTAAGTTTTCTAATTCCTCGCATACTTTCGGAGTCTCTTCCTATGGATTTAGGTACAAATTCTGAGACTATTTAATCGAATTCTCTCTTTTCTTTTATTGTGAATCTTTACTAACATACTATTTTAAGTTTTGATTAAAATCATAAAAAGTGTAGAAATCCATCTAGTTTTAGATTCATGTAATATGTAGGTTTAATTGAATCGCTTTTGGTTTTTAACATGTAAATAACTCTCCTTTCCTTTGTTCTTTTTATCATCACATTTGGTATGATATTATTGTCAATACGGACAATCTTTTTGTTTGATAGCGATTTTGGAAGCGAAGCTTTTGATATTCAAACCTTTTGTGTTCTCTTGTTTTGATTGCGATTCAAGGTAAGAAAATTTGTATATATATTATTCTTGATTCTTGTACATATGACTTTAATTGTTTAAACTAAGACCAAATTTGCTTGAATCACATTAAAGTCAGATTAAATATGGACGATGGGATTTTAGGCACCATTTTAATTTGAGTTAATTCGAAGTGGTCACGATTCTTAGGTTAGGTAGTGATTCATGTATAATAGAAATTCACTTTTGTAGTAATTTTAGGTAGAGCGATTTCTAAGTAATATTGCTATGTTTTGAGTATCCAATGAATTTCATCGAATGAAATTCCAATGAGACCGAGTAGAGGCCGCTACATCGGTCGGATTTGGGTCAAAGATTCAGTCGTACCATGTCCTCGAACCCACGAGTTGGTTACTGGACCTAACAGTAGAGCCATTAATGTTTGAGACGTTCGTGAGAAACTTGTATAGGCACACGATCCCTCACTCGAAACACTCCCCTAATGCATTCACGTGCGGTTTCTATGGCATAATTTATAATCAATTGACGTAAGACATGCCTACAAAGGCCACGCCTTGCAACTTCAGTGGGATACTTACTGTTAGTGAAGCAGATAGACTTGAAAGTCTCATAATTCCATTGTTATTTTTCATTGGATTGCACATATGCATATGACCCTTCGAATAGGTCCCACCTTAGGCTCCGTGGTCTCACTATAGGCATGCTAGGTGTGAAGTCACATCGTCAAAGTATATCACCTCTTGCATGATCACAAAGTAAATGCGGAGGAAATTTCAGTTAGTCTTTACTCGATCAACCTCATTAGCCCTCCTCCTAGCGTGACTCTACGCTCTCCTAGTATGGGTTGTTTTCATTCCGTTATTTGATTAATCATAAATAATCAAATCGTGATTCCAACGGTTGATATCATGTTTCGTAACTCACACCTGACTTGATTTCACTAAAATCTCGAAAACTTTCTATATGTTCACATTCGTCTACAAATAATTTTATTATAATCATAATATCATGCAAACTTCAATATCATAAACTATATTCATAATGAAACTTATAATCATTATAAAACTTAAGTAACAACTAATTAAATAAATTAATTCCATTATTATATAAATCAAACAAATCATGTGAATTTATGTTCATGTAACAATCTAATTAAAAACACATAATCACAATTTCAAACTTACGAACTAGTCAAAACATTATTACAATAACAAATTACAATCCACATAAAGCTAAATATAAATAAATTTTAAAATAAAATCATCAACACATAATTTTATAAAATAATGTAAGATGTGTCTTAAGATATAATTTACACTAATTAATTCTTAAACTAGATAAATTTAACATTTAACCAATTGAATAAATTAATTATAATAAAAATTGAATTCCTCATATTAAACGCAAGACAAATGCTCGTTTAGGAAATTGAAAAAAAAATAAAAAGATAAAATTCACAGTGAACCTACTTATGCAAATAAGTAAAAACCACCATGGTACCTCTTTAATTTTCATAATGTGGTACCTAGGTGACCTACTATATTGTCAGACACTGGTGTACCTACTCATTAAAATTAAGTTGGATTTCGTGATTTCTACTTTTGAAAAATTATAGGTTACCTTAGTACCTACTTATAAAATCATAAGAAGGTGCCATTGTATCTACTTTTTTTATAAGTAGGTTTAATTTCAAAACAAAAAATATCAATAACTAACAACGTACACCACATAAGGTAGTTCGATTCGCGCAAATAAGCACTTCTACTTAGATTGATGAAAAGGAAAGTCAAAATTATATGTTTTATCTAATCTAATTAACATACACAATTTTATTAATGTCCACACCTAATATTATATCGTTTAGATCATCGTAAAGGAGTTTGGGAAGAAGAGCAGGCGCACGTGGTCACTTATGTGGTTTGCTGTACGGTCCTCGGCCGCTCGCTCACCAGTCCCTTTGCCTTACGGGGTACAACTTCAGTGAGATTCTATTTGTAAAAATTGAATTCTTTCTTATTGCATAGTGTTAGTATTCTTGGAGTTGTGTGAATTATACTTGAAAACATGAGTAAAGGAAGTCGCACCGCCACTTTTTTGGAGCTACAAACCCGAAGCAATGCCGAGACATAATGTAAGGCAGGGACTCCATAGTCTTGTTGTGCACCAAAGGTTATGGAATAGGAGACAAGGTCAGGGCGAAGTAGTGCACAAGCCCCCCCCCCATCTAGCGGCCCTCTACTTGGTTATCGCGAATCCATATTAAAAACACAACAACATAGAAAATTTCCATGTTAACCCTAAGCATGCAAGATTACTAGGCGTGTTGTCAACACAAATAGATCCGAATATGACTAATTTGTTCTGATAAGTTTGTTTAATTCCATATTTAAAGAGTGAGCCTATGCTGGTTGTGCATTCTTATTTATTGGCGTGAAGAACATGTTTTTAATTGTTAGGCGTAAGCTGAGCCTAATTACTACGATGAGAATTAAAACTTTTCCAAAGACTGTTTTTAATTGTTAATCAAATTCTATGCAAATTAACATTAGAGAGTCGAATTTCTATAACAAGCTTGCAAATGGTGTTAGAATTGAGACTTTGGCCTAAAGCCTACCTTGCAACACGATGTCGTGTAGATACTGCATTTGTCGCAAGCCCAAAACGGCCAATGATAAGACACCCCTCGCAAACACAAAAAGTTAATCGAGAGAGTTAGCTTAGGACCCTGACAAGCCCTAGAAAGGCAAATTCCTTACACCGAGCACCTCTTCCAGGCATTTAGCACCTCAAAAAGTAAATTTTAATTTTCAAATATTTTATATTATTTTAGACATTTTCTAGAAATTTTCAGGATTTTTCTGAAATTTTCTAAGATTTTGCGTTTTTTTGAGTTTCCGACAATTTAATTAAATTTGCAATAATTAATTAAATTATCAAACAAATACAAATTTCACGAAATTTTGACACAAAATACTAAATGTCACAAGGCATTTTACATATTTTTTCAATAATTTTTCGATTATGGTTTAATATTTTACGAATTCTTTAAGCAAAAACGCAAAACGAGCAAAGCTGGCCATCCCGTGATATTTGCGCCGAGACAAGCATCCCAGGAAGCCAAAATCCCGAGATCGCAATAAAATCAGCTTCATTGTTTAAACATCACACGTATATTTATATATTTTATTTCATTACGATCTCACTATTCAAAGCAAGGAGAATCAGCCAAAATCGAAAGTGCTGGGTTTTCAAGGGTTCTAAGGCTCACAAGGTTCCTGAGGGTCCGAAGCTACATCCTTGGTCTTCGACATCGTGTTGCAAGGTAGTTTGAAGCCAACATCTCAATTCTAAAACCCCTTGGCATGCTTGTTTATATATTCAACTTCTATGTAACTTTGCATGTAATATGACTAATAACAATTCGCCAATTCAAATTAATAGAAACCATAAGGCATAGCTTTCAATTCTCCCACGAGTGCTTGCATGATGCTTACACCCATAATATGCTTTAACAAAGACCGGCAAATTTCGTGTTTTCACGTAATAAGATAACTATGGACAACCGCATTAGGCTCTTGAAATATCGGAATTAATAACACATGCCATATCAAACTAGACACTATTTTCATAGTATTCCGTTAAACAACCTGCCTAGTAACTTTGCTATGCTTAGGGTATAAAACGGAAAATTGTTGTTTGTCTCTTGGACAATGAACTCGCAATAACTGAGTAGAGGCCGCTAGACGCGGGGTGCTGTGCACTACTTCACCCTTATAGTTGTCCCCGTCAATCCAGACCTTTGGTGAACTACCAACATGGATCCTCGCCTTGCTTTATGAAATTAATAGGTAAGGCTTTAAACGGGTTCTGCATCTTCCCAAAAAGTGCGATGGGACTTCTTTACTTCATTTCGAGTATTAAAAACACAACTCCAAGCTACTCACAATATGCAAAAGGCAAGAATTCAATTTTGGCAAACAAACCAAGCCGCCTTAAATAGTACCCCTTGGAGACCCGGTAGCTCGGCGCCCCGCTACAATTTTTGGCGAATTCATTGTGAACTTTACTAAAGCTATTACCTCTAGTATTGTGTGGCGATACTCGAATTTTATGCGATTTCGGCATCCTTAAGACGCATTTGTTTTGCATCACTGCATAGCATGAATACTTAGGTTGTTGGCATTGAGTTTTCCTGTTTTGTAGCAATCCACGCGTCATAATAACGTTGTTTTCTACACCCTTGAGACAAGCTGGTAGGGCTTCTCTTGAAGATTGGCTGCTGGTGTTGTCACTATATCCATTATCGAACCAAGCTTTTCTGAGCGTCCTATAGTAGCAATCAGTTATTCCTCACCCATGACCGCGTCTGGACATGCGTTGCTCTTATCGAAAGCGTGTAATGGTTTATCCGTCACGTGTTGGTCAATGTTTTCATAATGGAATCGCTGGATGTGTTAGGATATCGTATTGCTTGAGGGCATTTACCTAGTCATGGGTGAGCTCTTCAATTAGGGATTTAGCTCTGGTATTGGAGCGATTGTCTGTGGTTTCCGTGATCGATCCAGGTATGCAGCTGTTGTAACAGGTGTATGCTTGTGATTACTTGCTAGTTTTTGGGTGGACATGGACTTGTTGTTTTTTCTTTTGCATATAAGGTTCATGCTATGCGGTGACAAACGTTGCTACCTGTAGTCTTTAGTACTGAATCAAGTTGAGCCCTAGCTTTCATGAAACATAAACAACACAAGGTCATTGAGTCATGTATAGCATGCGCTCATATCAAGGTCATG
>SNQN01007629.1:5361-24926 GCA_008642245.1 Bassia scoparia | reverse complement strand
AAAAAATCACCTCTCAGTGACCCGGCTCAGTTTTGCTCGAAATTTATACCACTCTTTGAGGGTGGTGAGAGACGACTATTTCAAGAGTTTCGGCCCCAAAGACCTAGCTTAGAGCCCCCTACGAGTGTTTCGGCGTTTTTTCGGTTTGTCGTTCCATAACCGAGAATGCACGYCTTGTAAGGCAGAGGAGGAAGAAAAAACAGATGTGGATTTGGAGCTCAATTGGTACTGCGAGCATCATGCTCGGTGTTTCAGCTAAATTCGTTCCTTTTCTCCCAGATCAGGCTTCATTCAACGAATTTCAGGTCAGATTTCAATTTAGTTTAATCTATATTTTCCTCTCTTTCTTTGTTTTTCTGARGTGTAATTTGTTTGAGTTTGTGCCCAAAATTAGCGATTTGAAATGATTATTTTTCTTGATTGATTATGATTGATTATTGTTTATCTTATGAAAAAAATTGATAAAAATTAAACGTTATGCTAAACATGTGTAGAAATGCTGATATTTATACTTTGTTGTTTTATGCATGTTAATTGATGAAATGGGATGATTTGTTATCCTTATTTTTGTAGCTAATTGAATTTAACTTTCATTTATGATGATAGATGAACAACATGCTTATGATTTGACATCTTGCTACTTGATGTTAACAATTTTGAATTTCAGGGTGTAAGTCATGTAACTGATGTCAGTACTGAATGTTGTGACTATGATGTTTGTGATACAGGAGACAATCTCCTGTATAAACTTGCTCTATATTTGAAAATAACAGAAAGGAGAGGGAAGAAGAGAGAACAGAATTAGAGAGAGAAATTGAGATTTGTTTTATTAATTTCTAAATGAATGTCATACAATGCTAGCCTTTGTTTATATAGGCTGATTACAAGATCACAATTATCCCCTCTAATGACAGCTAGCCTTATTGACAACTAATACATCAGCTGTTAACTAACTATAACTAACTGTAACTAACTGTAATGTGAGTTAGTTATTACTGTTACAATATCCAGCTAATGAAACAGTACAAATACAATGCTAGTCTAATATTGTCAGCTAATGGTACATAAGAAGCCAGCTTATTCCTTGTACTTGTTGACTTGAACTTGTTGATTCTTCACCCTTGCTGCCAATGATCCATCCTCAGCCTTAATGTGACAAACCTCCTGTATCACACCTTCCCCCTTGAAAAAGACTTGACCCCAAGTCTCAAGTGACTGGAAAATCAGGATACTGCCACTCAAAATATTCTGCATCAACCCAAACTGCATCAGCTTCCTCAGTTCCTTCCCACTGAACCAAAAATTGAGTGATAGCGTTGTTATGTCTCTTGATTACTTTCCTAGCTAAGATAGATTTAGGAAGAGGCTTAAAAGATTCATGCTGTCCTTGAAACCAGTCAGGGATATGAGCTGTAGCTGGAAGTGTGCCACAAAATTTCTTCAATTGTGATACATGGAAAGTATCATGGATTTGAACCCCTTCTGGCAAATCTAGCTTATAGGCAACAGGTCCTATTTTGACTTTAACCTGAAAAGGTCCAAAGTACTTATAAGCCAGCTTTTGATTACTCCTTCTTTGCAAGCTAGTCTGTCTATATCCTTGAAGCTTCAGCCAGACCCATGCTCCTACTTCAAAACTTCTTTCTGATCTGTGTTTGTCTATTTGAGCCTTCATCCTAGCCTGAGCCCTTTCCAGATGAAACTTCAATTCTCCAATCATGGTCTCCCTCCTCTGCATACTCCTATCCACTTCTGCATTAAGTGATTCCCCTGGGAGATAAGGTAAATGTAATGGGGGTGCTTGGTTGTAAACCACTTCATAAGGGGTCATATTGGTGCTTGAGTGGTAGTGAGTGTTATACCACCATTCAGCCAAAGGCAGCCATTAACTCCAATCCTTAGGGCTATCTCCACACATGCATCTCAAGTAGGTTTCTAAACACCTGTTCACCACCTCAGTCTGCCCATCTGTTTCAGGATGATATGAAGAAGACATTAAGAACTCAGTGCCTTGAATTGAAAACAATGCTTTCCAAAAATGACTCACAAAAATGGGATCTCTATCACTGACTATACTCCTTGGCCACCCATGAAGTTTAAAAACATGATTCAAGTAGGCTTGAGCCACTATTATGGCTGTAAAAGGATGTGTCAAGGCAATGAAATGTGCAGCTTTGCTTAGCCTGTCAACCACCACCATAATAACATCTTTGCCATTTGATTTTGGCAATCCAGAGATAAAATCCATACTAATGTCCTGCCATACCTCACTAGGAATAGGTAATGGTTGAAGTAACCCAGGATAAGCACTAGTATCATATTTAGCAGCCTGACACTCAGGGCATTGTCTCACAAAATTACTCACATCTTTTGTGAGACCCTTCCATGCAAACATCCTTTTAGCTCTTCTTAAYGTAACCTCCCTACCAGCATGGCCTCCTTCAGGTGTAGAATGCTGCCAACCCATAATTCTTTGCCTTAGTTGTAGATCAGGCCCTACAACAATCTTGTTCTTCTTCCTAAGTAATCCATTCCTCAGTTTGTAACCAGCAAAAATTGGAAGATCTTGTAATTCCTCAATGATAGCCACCAAATTCCAATCATAATGATAGCTCCTCTTGATTTGTTGATCCAAATCTGAAGTGATTAGTGAAATTGCCATGCATAGAATTTCAGAACCTTGGACCCTAGACAAAGCATCAGCCACCTGATTATTGACACCTTTTTTATATTGAATCTCATACTCAAATCCCATAAGTTTGGATAGCCACAATTGTTGAAATGGTGTTGAAATCTTTTGATCCAACAGCCACCTGAGACTCTTCTGATCAGTCCTGATAATGAACTTGGATCCAGTTAAATACTGCTCCCATTTCTGCACAGCAAACACTATAGCCAACAGCTCCCTTTCATAGACTGACAACCTTGAATTCCTTGGGTCCAAGCACCTGCTAATAAAGGCAATAGGATGCCCTTCCTGCATGAGCACTGCCCCAATACCTGACCCAGAAGCATCTATTTCAATAACAAATGGCTTATCAAAGTTTGGCATTGCTAGTACTGGAGAGGTAACCATGGCTTCTTTAAGCCTTAGAAAAGCTTCCTCTGCACTAGAAGACCATACAAATGCATTTTTCTTCAATAATTGATGTAGGGGCTGCAAATGAAGGCATAATTCTGCACAAACCTTCTGTAATAACCAGTTAGGCCCAAGAAACTTCTCAACTCTTTGACAGATTTTGGTGTTGGCCAGGATTGAATCACCTCCACCTTCCTTGCATCTTTCTCCACTCCTGCAGCTGAGATATAATGTCCTAGGTATTCAACCTTCTCCTTTGCAAAATAGCATTTGCTTTCCTTGATACATAAACTGTTAGACTCCAAAATTTCAAACACCATATTCAAATGTTGCCAATGCTCATCAATTGACTTGCTATAAATGAGAATATCATCAAAGAAAACCAGTACCCCTTTCCTTAGCATACCCTTAAACACATGACTCATCCACTTTTGAAAAGATGAAGGTGCATTGGTAAGACCAAATGGCATTACCAAGAATTCAAAATGGCCTGTGTGAGTCTTGAAGGCAGTCTTGTAAACATCTGCAGGATGCACCCTTAACTGATGATACCCAGACCTCAGATCCAGTTTAGTAAACACAATAGCTCCTGCTAACTCATCTATTAGCTCCTCCACTATTGGGATTGGAAATTTATCCTTTATTGTCTTTTTGTTTAAAGACCTGTAATCCACACATAATCTCCATGTGCCATCTTTCTTGCCTACCAACACCACAGGAGAAGCAAAAGGGCTACTGCTAAGCTGGATAATGCCTCTATCAAGCATTTCTTGAACCAATTGCTCAATCACATCTCTCTGTTTCAGAGGATACCTGTAGGGTCTTATGTTTACAGGCCCTTCAGATGCATCTAAAGGTATTCTGTGATCAAAGGGTCCCCTTAATGGAGGGAGAGACACAGGATCCTCAAACACAGTTGGATATCTTGATTTGAGTTGCTGCAACATTTTAGAAGTAGCTTGCATAGAGACTGATGGTGTTGCAGTAGTTAATGACAATATGGTACCTGAATTTGCCTGCAACAAACATAACTGAGCAGCTGTTGTGACCATCTTAGCTGACACTTCACCTTCCACAACTGACAACTTCTTAATTGGCACCCCTTGTAATTTGAGAGGTTTACCATTAAATTGGAACTCCATGACCAAATGCTTGAAATCCCATGTGATACTTCCCAGAGTACTTAACCACTGGACCCCCAAAACCATATCACATCCACCTAGAGGTATAATCATGACTTCAGAAGTGAAATGTTGCTTTTTCAAGGTCCAGGCAAAATGCATACATTTTTGATTGCAGATGAGTTGATTTCCATCAGCCACTGCAATAGCTTGTGGTTCAATTTCTTGCAGGCTGCAATGCAGTTGTTTAGCCAAGGTAACATCCAAGAAATTATGGGTGCTGCCTGAATCAATCAATATATGTAGGGGTTTTTGTTGCACCTTTCCTACCACCCTCAATGTGTGGAATCCTTGATTTCCAGATAATGCATTCACTGAAATCACTGGATCCTCCTCCTGTATTTCCATTTCAACTTGTTCTTCATCATTCCCTGATTCTTCCTCAACTGTATCCCCTGAAACCTCCACTGCAAATAGTTGTGGTTCCTTGAACCCACACTTATGATTTCTCTCATATTTCTGGTCACAATAATAGCATAGACATTTGGCAATTTTCTCTGCTCTAACATCTGCTGGAATATGAACAAAGGGTCTAGGTTGAAATTTAGGGGCTGTTTGTAGTTTGGTACTAGGAGTAGGCAACAAAGCAGGTTTTTGCGAGGAATTTTGAGAAGGTATTGATTGGATAGGCTTAGGTGTGTAGGTGGGTTGTTTGAGAGAGGATTTGAAAGCACGTGTAGAAGAAGCAGCAAGTAATTGGTCTTCTTGCAGCCTAGCATATCTCATAGCTTCAGAGATTGAACTTGGATTAAAGGCCTTTACAAATGGCTTAATGACAGGTTTTAATCCACCAAGAAAGCTTTCTAGTATGTATTCTTCTGACAAAATATGACCCAATTGCATTAACATGGACCTTAGTTCCTCAAACTCATCAATATATGATTCCAGGGAAGATGTTTGTTGCAATTTATTAAACATTTCAACCACACTATCACTGGTCTTATCTTTGAAACGAGAAATCACATCAATCATGAAATCATCCCAACTAACATGCTTTCTAATTGCTAAATAACTTGAAACCCAGTGCTCAGCTTTCCCAGTCATGTATAAAGATGCCATGTCTACTTTAGATTCATCATCAACATTGCATAAATGGAAATATCTAGTGCATTTTTTAATCCAAATCCTAGCATTAGATCCATCAAAAACAGGGAATTGAATCTTGGGCATCATACCTTGAACCCTTGTTCTTGATATCATTGCCTTAGGTGAACCCCCAATGTTACTATTGTCTCCTGCATCCTTCATTTCTTTGATCATCTGCAACACCTCTTGTAGTGTAGTGGACTGTGCCTCAAACTTCCTCTCAAGTGCCTTGATCTGCTCTTCCATTGCTCTCCTAGTTACAGGTGCCAGCACTCAAATTTGACAACAAAACTTCCCCAAGTGATTGTAGTATGATTTTTGTTGCAATTTTATCAAACAGTTGGAATGCAGTGTAATTGGTGGTTGAAATTGTGTTTTTGGTTAACAAAAGAATCGAAGAATTGGTGAAAGAGTGGTGGTTTGCTCTGATACCATTGATACAGGAGACAATCTCCTGTATAAACTTGCTCTATATTTGAAAATAACAGAAAGGAGAGGGAAGAAGAGAGAACAGAATTAGAGAGAGAAATTGAGATTTGTTTTATTAATTTCTAAATGAATGTCATACAATGCTAGCCTTTGTTTATATAGGCTGATTACAAGATCACAATTATCCCCTCTAATGACAGCTAGCCTTATTGACAACTAATACATCAGCTGTTAACTAACTATAACTAACTGTAACTAACTGTAATGTGAGTTAGTTATTACTGTTACAATATCCAGCTAACATCCAACTAATGAAACAGTCAATATACAAAGCTAGTCTAATATTTGCAGCTACAGGTACCATAATTGCCAGCTTATTCTTGAAACTTGTGATCCTCCATCCTTCCTGCTTAATGATCCATCCTTAGCCTTATTGTGACAAACCTCCTGTAACACAATTCATGTTGTTTCTTATCCGAATTACTGTTGTTTTGTGAAATTCTAATCTTCTTGTTGCTCTAGTCATTTTAATTCTGAAATTTCTTGTGATTTTCTAGATTTTGGGTTCAATTATCTTTATTAACTTGTAATTCTGTAATCACCTTTTTAGAAATGATTATATTTTATTTTCATAATATTTCATGTTACTGTCAAATAACCATATATTTATGTCTAAGTTGTGATTTGATTGCATATTGTGTGATTTGTCTTGCAATATAGCTTGATTTTGTTCTAATTGATGTGACATTTGAACATAAAAAATGAGTTTGTTTTTCTTATTTGTGAGGATTTCTGACGCTAAGCTTTTATTTTCCGTTTGTAAGTGTATATCAGCATCATTAAATTGTTTTCAATTGTCAGAGATGATTATTCAATGTCATTGGTGGCTGTTGAATCATTTTTTATTATATATTTTATTACGAGATAATGATAGTTTGGGTGTTGATGGAATTATGTATGGAAATTTCCTACCTTACTGTGTTGTAGAGGATTTAGGGTTTGACATTGTGATATTGAGGAATATCTAGTCATATTGCATGATGCTTTTGTCATATAATTCGGATAGTATAACTTATAAATGATTAAGTGAGCTTCAGTTTTTTTTTTTCTGTTGTTTTGATTATTGTTGGTGGTGGTGGTGGTTGTTGTTGTTGTTTTTTTTTTTAAAATCTCTTTAAGCTTTGATCTTTTCTTTCTTCCTAATTCTAACTATTCAAAGTTTTATGTCAAAATACTAGCTTTGATGATTTTGGTCTTTGATTGACTAAAGGGAGTTAGGACAATATGAGTTTATGCTAGTCTAATGAAAGTCAAATGTATTTTTTTCCTTCACTACAATGAATTAATCAGTATTGTATTGTAGGGACATGTTGATGAACAGGGGAAATTGTATTACTTGATCCTGAGGGAGATTCTTTGTGGTGAAGGTGAAGACTACCCGAGTTATTGAAGTATATTGTGCCATAAGGGTTCATAACAATTGATGGCACGAGTTTGACTGTGGTGAAAGTGTTTGGCGATGAACACTGCTTCAACTTCATGCCTGGTTTCTTTATACTCAGCAGAATGTAGTAATCCCTTTGAAAAAGTTGGCCAGAAGTTAATTTGGAGGTGGATATACTAGGGAAAGTATGTTGAGAGACTCTTAGCAGTGGGTTTCTTGATTATGTTAAATCGCCTAAGTAAGTTGTACAACTATATTCAGGTAGGAACCAAACCTGAAATCCAGCTCTCTTCATCTTCACATTTAGTGAACACAGAACACCATATTTACTTTTTTTAACCCTTATATGTACTTTTGATTCTGTTTCATCTTGTAATTGAATTTTTTTTCTTATAAAGATACCTTTTGGGAACGGAACCAGGCAGGCATATATGCACTGCTGTGTTTTTTTAGTTTCTCCTATGAATTACGGATCGACTAGCGGTCAGCAAAAGTAATTTTTGGCGCTAAAGGGTTATTTTTCATTCCTTGTGGAGGGCATTGACATTACGACGGAAGTGGAATCGTCGGTATTACCGACCGATATTTGGTCCGTAATTTCAGTGTTCCTCCAATTCCTTTCCCTTCAAAATGGATCAGTGATCGGTCGGTGAAAACTCACGTCGAAATTCGGTCGGTGATTTTTTTTTACCGACGCTCCTAATGCGACCGACCTCACGATAATTCGATCGGTAACACACTGTTACCGATTGAAATACGGTCGGTGATGTCGGCTTACCGAATCCAATTTTCTTGTTGTGGAGGATAGCCCAATTGCTCGGTGACTAGCAAAGTCCCCTAGAATAATCCAGCAAATCAACGAAAATCAAGTCCGATCCAAAGGTTTATGGTCAGGACAAAAACCAATCATAACCTTCTTTGAAAGAATATATAAAAAAATTTCCCGTGCTCGAGGCACGGGGACAGCTGACCACCAACATGAATGAGAGATTAAAGAAGAGTAAAGCTAAAAGGCTATGAGAAGTGGAGTTAGAGCAATCTCACCCACACACCAAACAAGGTGGTTGCTAACAAACCCAAACCAAGCTTCCTTGCCAAGTACCTATGGAAATCACAAACAAACTCCAAAGACGATTAGCGATGCGGGACGGTGGTTCTAATAGGCTCGAATAGCTATCGCTAGCTACATCAAGGACGTGTCCCAAAGTCAACCAACTCGGTGGACATTTCCCGAGTCAAGGCAAAATACAACTACCTAAGAAATTTTTGATGTGTCCCACTCATATGTGTCTGAGCTAGCCCATAAACATTTTGAATAAAATCTAGACCATTGTCTCTCGGCAACGGTACCATTTTGATAAGAGGATTTTAGGGTCCTATTGTCAAAAACCCTCCGTTGTGTATAGTTGGGAGTGATCTAACACGAGGACAAAGTAGATTAGTTCAATAGTTAATTGACGGGTCGGATTGTTTTTGGTTTCAAGTCATAATTAACAACTACGCAAACTACGATTAATTCATATAACTAAGGATTCTAGGGCATGTGATCCGGAAAGACCTACTAAGTTGGGAATGCCTCACCAAAAGCATGAAACTCGGGAAAGGGGATAGATTCTTCTTTTCTCTCACCGTCCCGCTAGGGCCCCATTAAGAGATTGAGGTTAGACAAAGAAGTGTTTTGTATCCTAAGGCCTCACCAAGTCCCTTAAACAACCCATCATCAACAGAAGCAAAAACGACAATCCTAACTACTCATCCTCTCTCAAGTATTGTCATGATTATAGCCTTAAGGTGTGAAAGAAGACATCAAACACTCATAGACAAGCAAAGATATAATTCTTAACACAAGGATTAACCTTGATCAAGGGTTAACAAGTGCTCAAACACTCAAACCACCTTTCCCTTTATTTCATTTATTTGGCAAGACAAAACCCAAATTATTTAGAAACTTCCATTAACAAGCCTAGAAAGAGGACTACTCACAATTCATAGATTTGAAAGCTATAAAACATTAGGGAAACTAAAACTAGGACTAAACATGATTAACTACTCAAATGATAACATAAGAGGGTAATAAGAGCTATAATACTAAAAACTAACAATAACAAAGTAAAAAAGCAAGTAAGAACAAGAAATATAGAGAAGAGTGAGAAAAATACCAATTCTTGTATTAATGCTAGCAATGATTGATAAAACCAAGTGTTGGTTACAACCACTACTAGAAATTTGCGTACGGGCGCCGAATTTAGTGAGATTTCAAATTGGTCGTTATTAGCGACCGTTACCGACCGAAAACGGTCGGAAACATTTAGCGACCATGATCGGTCGCTATATGACCGATTTCAAAAATAGGTCGCTCATACGACGATCCATCGGTCGCTAAACCTTCATTTTGGGGCTTGACCCCTTTAATGTTCCTTGCTTTATTATAGTTTAGCGACCGAAGGAGAAAAGGAAAAAGAACCGAAAATGGTCGCTAATAGCGCCGATTTCATCATTGGTCGCTAAACGACGTAATATCGTCGCTAATATAATATTTTTTTTTTTTAAAAAAAAGAGGGTCATATAATATGTTTCGGACCCTCAATTCAACCTCACGTACAATTATTGCTTCACGACCCCATTCAACTCACCTCACGAAACCAAACCCCAAAACCGCAAACCCAATTCCTCTCACCGGCTGACCCACCTCTCACGGCGACCCACCTTCACCAGCGATACCTTTCTCTCTCACCGGCGAGCAGCAGCGGCGGCGAGGAGCCCACCCCGTCTTTTTTATTTTTCCTCCTTCTCTTTCTTCTCTTTCTCCCTCGCCGGATTCCTTTTCTCCCACCGCAAGCCACCACTGCTGGCTGGCTGCTCGACAACGAGTAGTCAATTTTAGTTTTATTTTTTATTTCATTTCATTTTTACTGCTGGTCTGCGCTCAATTGCTCATTTTACATCTTAGTTAGAATTTTAATATTTTTTTTGGGGGTTTTTTGGTCTGCTGCTTAATTGTTGGTCTGCTGCTCGATCAACATTGCTGTATTCTGCTATATTGTTGTGTTGGTTTTGGACTTTTTAAGGTATTCTGCTTCTCTCTCTCTCTCTTCTTCCCCTATTTTTTAATTTGTCAAATATTTCGTTTGTTTGTTTGTTTGGATTATTTTATTGTTTTTTAATTGTTTGTATTATTTGTTTGTTTGATTATTTTATATGTTGTTTTTGGTTTTATTTGTTGTTTGGATTATTTTATAGTTTGTTTTTGGATTTTATATGTTTTGTTTTTGATTTTATTTGTTTGTTTTTGATTTTATTTGTTTAATTTTGCTACTGTTTTTTAATTAGAAAATTCGCACATGCTCAAACAATCAACTGTAACAAAAGTCACTAGTCAGAAGTAGAGAAGGATAGTTCTTTGCAACTAATGCATCAGTGCCATGGTATATACTAGAAGAGCAATAAAGCATACACAGCAGCATTTTAACTTAATATAATATGAATCACGCCTAAAAAACTAAGTTGTCAGAACCTTCAGTACAAGTAGAATAAGCTTACCTAAGAGGTTCATAGAGTGCTCTCTCCAACATAAAGCAACCGCAGCAAAGTGCGATCACGGCATAGAAGATTTTCTGAAAAAAGTTTTGTTCACCTAGAATTTGCATTAAGGAAAATATGAAATAAAAGTTCTTATTCACCTAGATTTACTGTATGAAGGTTTAATAAGAGGGTCAAAAATAGTTCACTACGTTTGTAGACACATCTAGAAGGTTCAAATGCCCGGAGTTGCCAATAAGCCTCTTCATAGAAAGTGTATTACAACACTTCAGAATAGTTAATCTTTATTTTTTCTTTTAAAAAAAACAACAATACTCACTACCTTTGTTTTCAAGTATAAATAAAAGTACATAGTATGGAATCATATTGATAAAGTATGCCCAACTTTAGCTGAAATATACTATGTGAAGGCTGGAGCTACTTAATATCATTAGAGGTTGAGATGTATCTGTTGTGTGCTTATCTTTAGTAAAACAAAAGAATGCATTCTAATATGAAGTTTGCGCAGCAAATGTAGCTTTGCTACAACAAGGATACATCACTAGCATCTCCCAAACAGCATATACAAAACTGAGTTTCTGTGTTCAGGAAACATTTGTTGGCAAAATCTAACAGCACAGGTTTCCCGAGAAAGATTTCCTACAAGTTAAAAACATTACTACTTAACTAAAAAATAACATGAAACAGAGAAAAGAAAGATGGGAGCAATAGGAACCACAATTGTGAACCATTGAATCTTTCAAAAAGTCTTAGTCTGCTATGGGAACGCATGTAGCCAGCACCAGTTACAGGACATGAGTAACACCCATTTAACGGGTTATTTAATGAACGAGATCAATCAAAAGTTTATTACAACATAATCTAATATGTATGTGAAAGTGTGAAAATTACGTGATTGCAGGCGTACCTTTCCTTCATACATAACCCTTGCAGTACGTAGTTACCACGCAAATAGCGGCTGGGATGTACAACAAACCTCTTTACACTTGCAATGGACTGCACTATACAATCAAGGTTTAATATCCTTAAAGCAAAACATAAACATGGTTATTACTAATTAATCTTAACTTTGTTCAAGATATTTTGTAATATATTACGATAATGAATTGCAATTTTCATTTCATGTTTAAATTGATAATCATCAATACAATGCAAATTCTCAGTCTCATTGATCGAGGCCGACTACATGATTAAAAGTGATCATTCCATCTCAACATCCACATGGATTTTCTCTCATCCTTATCCAACTATCGTCCTTCAGAAGTCATTCATCTATTCCATCTTCAAAGTGTTTTTTCAAAAGAACATTTAAAAAAGGAGGTTTTCATATTAGTGGACTCGTGCAAGCTTTTAATAGCAAATTACATGCATTAGTCATTCTGAATTATTATAAGACTTGAATCATAATGACTAATATTAACCGTATGAATATGTTACTATTTGTTATGCAGTAACAAGGCAACCACTCGACGTGGACGAGGCAGGAGCAGCCGAAGCAGTTCGACAGCAATCCGCCATAACCATCATTCCCCCAGCCATTCTTCAGCTCGGCCCAGACTCACCGGCAGCCTTTGGCGACGCTGGCCTCCGACATGCGTCTATCTGGCTCCATGGATGACCCTTTCGCCTAGAGACTTTAGTCGTCTGCGATTGTTGCATAGGAGACGGTGGTGGTTTTCCTCCGTTTTCTTCTCTCGTCCGGTGGAGAACGACTACCTGGCTCGCTACCTCGATTTTGGGCGACATCTTGGCATCCCCCTCTTTCCAGCGAACTTCTTGCAGCTCTTTCCAGCTTCATCTTTCGGCTCTCACTTTGTGCCTCATTCATACGGTGCCTTCAATCTACGGTGCTCAGTTCGTCCATCCGGCTCGACTTCTCTTTCCTCAGCCTACTCATGTGTCTCAGTTATGGGTCAGGATTCGTCCATCTGTCTCGACTGTTCTCAGTCCAGGCTACACATTGTGCATCAGTCTACTCCGGCTCAATATTACTCGTCCCAGACTACCAGACAACTCCGACTGAGCCTACCCTTGATCAGATCTCGTGCGGGCGAAGGCTCTACATCTACACCTCTGTTCGAGAGAATTGGACCCTGAGTTGGCTATGGTGAGTTTTAAAGTTATTTAATTTTTTAATGTTTTAAGCTATTTGAATGAAGTTGTGCTCATACATTTTTTTTACGTTAATGTTTTACATATTTAATTTAATGTTTTGTGTGCAAGGTTTCACAGCCAAGAAATGTCGTGAGTCCATATCGTTGTAATGAAGACCTATTTTCGACAGCCTTGGAGAAACTCACACTGATGGTTTATAGGGACGAAGGAGCATTGTGGAGCCTATGGAAGGCGAGGATGACAAACTTTTTACTTTTTTGTTTAAAAACAGTTTTTTTTTAAAATAAAATAATATTAAATATATATGTTAACTATTTCTTTTCTTATTCTAGCGAGAATGTATACAGGAGGCCGGAGTTGAGGGGCACGGTAAAGAAGACAGTTGAAGAATAGCGCTGCTATGCGTCTGAAAGAACACATTCTAACGGCTAGTTAGGAAGACTTGAGCCCCCTATGGGTTGGAGATGACTTGCTCCAAAAGATGAAGACGGCTGAAAGACCCAAAGTCCAAGAAAAAGTCGGCCAGGCTAAGGCAAACAGGAGAGGCGGCAACGCTTACTAGACGCCGCCCTCCATCTCACTGCCAGGGATCCGCTCACTATTCATCGGCTAAGCAATTGTGTCTAATCGTTCATTTAAGGTATTGTAAATTAAATATTGTACAGGCGTTAACCTTTTTATACATTAACATATGGATAAGTTTTGGTGTGGTTAAGGATGGTGAAGAGGGAAGAAGCCAATGCTGCTGAACTCTTACCTTGACACTCACTCAAGAAACTCAGGGCGTGTAGGACGTGGGCCGCCTTCAGCGTATAGCGGGCGCGGGCTTGGTACTACTCGAGGTGCTTTGCGTGGGCTTGAGCCACGGATCCCGCACGTGAGTGCGTTGGGGTTGTGTTGCGGTAAGGGGAATCGCCACTCGTGCCTAGAAGGTTATTTCACGGACCGCCGAAACGTGGTGCCAATCAATGGCCACGCGTCCAATCAAGTAACAGCGGTGGTTCGGGGACTATGGTACGAATCAGATCATAAATTCGCCGCATGTAGCGGCCTCTTACTCGTCTCATGTAATTCCATTACACAGATTTATTGGATGCAGCTACAACTTAAATATTCGCGAACCTATTAGCGCACTAGCCCTAAAATTACTAAGTGAGTGTGTAACTCATTATGCCAAGAACACTAACTAGAAATTTGTGACCACTTTGCATTAATATGTAAACGTGCATAAAAAACAGGTTGTCATAGTTAATCTGATTTAAGTGTTCACATAATTCCGGTCTTTGTTAGCAAAATTATACAAAGTTATCAACATGACAATTGAGATAATATGACGTGTATAAACTTCAAGTAATTGCCAAACTCATCTTACTAACTAATCTGCAAAGAAACAAAAGTTGTAGTTTGTAAAACGAAATGAACGAATCCTTTGCTGAATCGCTACATGAAAACAAGAAACAATTGTTGGTCTGATAAACGCAGCGGCAATGGATTTTCGCCTTGAATTGGCTATACAAGATAAGAATTGTTATATTGACAATGGATAATAATAATGAATGAAATGAAAAGAATGAAAACCAAACACCAATGGAAAATGGAAACATAAGCGACCCTACATATTTACATGAAAACCCGATTAATTTTTAAATGGGAATTTTCCCTAATCCAGTTTTTAATTATGCATAAAACTCAATAACAATGGTTAGTCAATTAAAAGAGAAGTGGAGAGAATTATGGTGAGTAATCTCAGAATTCACCTTTGTATCTCTTGTTTGATTCGAAAAAGAATCGATGCTTATTGAACTAAACGAATGTGTAAGTGTTAGAGTGTTTGGAGAGAGAGAGAGAGAGAGAAACGTATGCCTCGAGAATGTGCGTGAGTGTATGAAGGTGAAGGTTGTTGAAGCTTCGGACTGAGAAGGGCAAGGGAGTATTTATAGGCACGAGGCAAAACGGGAAAGCACATACCCTCGTATAATACGCTGAGGATGAGCGTATATCAGCTGCATGGGGAAGCGTATATACGCTCATCCTCAGCGTATATCGTTTCTATGGGAAGTAACGTGATCAAATGAGTTGTATACCTGAGAGCGTATACTACGCGAGGGCAAGCGTATATGCTCAAAGGCAGCGTATATAGCTCAATAGGCAGCGTATATACGCTGTCTCAAGGTATATACGCCCCAAAGCGTAATTATTTTTTTCAAAATCTGAAATATTTTGATCGGAATATTCTTTGGGCCATACGTCTCGAGTTTCTTAAGATTAGGATTTTCTAGACGCCTCTTTCGCAAGAACGTACGTTTTCTAGAACATTCCGTATTTTTCTCTAAATATTCACCGTATTTTCTGCGTATTCTGCGTATTTAAACATTGCAAATTCATAGAAAATCATAAAAATCAGAAAAATAATTTAAAAAATGGCGGATTCAGAAAAAATGTGCGGACATGATGAAAATCAAAAAGCATGAAGAATTGCCAGTGTAACTTGTTTTGAAAACCTTTGGAAACCTTTGAGAAATACCGAAAGAAATATTTTTGCTTGTATTGACCTTTGCTCAATAGTTCCGAGACGACCTGTCACGTATTTCCAACTTTTGGAATTCAAAGCATCTTTTCTCGAGTCGAACAAAAGCGCGAGAGCGGTATGTTTATCAAGGATTACTCATTGGGAGACTACATTTTCAGGTGTCAGAAGCCCCACTTTGACTGCGTCTGCAAGAGAGATAGTCTCGCAAACGAAGTTCAAGTATTTCGATTCGGGACGGAGACAACTCAAGACGTTCTGCGACTGAGTTACCCTTTACGCGGTACCTGCAAAACAATTGTTGTTTTTACCTGTTACTGCGCCCCAATGCGGTGTTATGCCTTGCTTTAGAAAGCGCCTGGATCCGGGGTGGTTTCTCCCTACGGCATGCTCTTGGCTTTTCGGGAGAGTTGTGATGTGTGTATGCGGATTTCCGGTGCGGGAGAGAAATTCCAAAACCCGAAAATGCGGCAGGAACTTCTTGAGCGGGAGAATGATTCCAACAACCGAAGATGCTGACGGAACTTCTGTAGCCGTGAGAGAAATTCCAGACCGAGATGTGTTTGCTTGACATATTCTGTAGCGGGAGACCATAAGACCCGAAAGATGCTGTGCTGGATTCTGTAGCGGGAGAAATCGTAGACCGAAATTGATGGTGTGCTGGATTTTCTGTAGCGGGAGAACTCATAGACACGAAAGATGTTTGTGCTGGATTTGCTGTAGCGGGAGAAATCGTAGACCCGAAGTGTGCAATATGTGGATTTCTGTGCGGGAGAACGTTTCAAAACCGAAGTGTGCAAGGAGCTTGAAGAAGCCCACTTGACGGAGTCTGAAGAGGCGAAAATCTCGTAAGACGACAAGTCAAAGTATTTGATTTGGGACGGAGTAAATGCAAGTATCCGTCGGACGCGCCTCGTCCTTCGGTAAGTTCCCCTACGGCTGCCTTGGCTTTTCGGGAAAAGTTGCGTATAGCACGATCGCGTGTAGCGGATGATGCCGATAGGCGTGTGCAGTGCCAAATGTATGTAAGATGGGCCCTGAGCCTCGTGATTGAGTGGTGCCATGTGTGATGTGCAATGTGCAAGTGTTGTGCAGGATCATATGCATGATGAGTATTATACTTCATGCCGTGATGAGCTTATGGCACTAATAGGTGTAATGCAAGTCTATCTCTTAGATCTATGCATGAAAAATGACCAAGGAAGTAGACTAAGTGGTAAGATGCTTTCGGATGTGGGATGGGCCGTCTCAAGCCCCCATTCGAGCAAGGGATGCTTGTGATGTGCAGCGAGCCCCCCACCCATGGTTGGGCGTGTGGAATGGCTTTGTGGTGTTATGGTTGTTTAGTGGGTGAGCCCCATCTTGATGAGCTTCGGGTTAGCGGCAATTGGTTGATGTAAGAGCCAAAGTGAAATGTTGTGGAGTCTAGTGGGTTTTGCTTAAGTTTTTGTGGTGGTGATGTAAGGAATGAGGGATTGATTTGATTGCCCAAATGCAGTAACTTGAGCTAAATGCTGCATGAGGAGAGAAATATGGAGGAAATTGCTGCATGCGATGCTGAGGAGAATGCAATGATGAAATGCTGCATGAGTGATATGCCTAGATGAGTTGAGGAGAGACCCTTAGGTGCATGAAAGAATAGGCTAGAGTGTTCAAGAAAAGCCAAGTGAAAATTTGGTGACTAAGGGTAAGTGATGGGGAAATTGATGTGTTGGCTAGATGATGTAGGTTCAAACTCGATCTATTGTCGGGTGGCTACACTAGGAAAAATCTGTGCTTCTTACTTTAAGGGAATCAAACCATATGATGGACCTCAGAATTGGATTGATTGCGGTATTGGGTCGGACCTCAGAAAGAGGCTTCCTACGTATCCTTTTGGAATGCAGACCGTCGTGTTCTCGTGGATGTTGGACAATGCCTCGTGTGCGCGGGCTGTTTTTTGTGGTCGTAATGTGAAGGCTGTGGTTTGGTTGAAAATGGCTTGATGATTACGAAGTGACCCCCGGTGCGACTGTCTTTTTAGACTTTTGCTCTTTTGTTGCATTGGGCTTTGAACGTTGGATTGCTCAATTGGATTGATTTGCATTTTGTGATGACTGGCATGAACTTGATTTTTGTTTGCTTTTTTTGCTTTTTGCCCCCCATTTTATTCTTCTTCTTTTTCTTTGCTTTTGGCAACATGTTTCTTTTCCTACAACCGTTGGTCCAAAGGGTTTAGGCAGATGTGGGTGATGAAAGAAAGATAGGCTGAATGATAGTGTTTATGGCTCAAGGGTTGGCAAAGGATTTTGATAATGATGAGGGGAATGGAGGGTAAGAAGGTTGTTTTGTGGAGCTTATGAAGAAGGCCCTCTCTGGCAATGTCCATTGAATTGTGAGGTGATCATTAATTTGATTTCATTAATAGTAGAAAGCACAAACTATTGGAGGCTAAAGAAAATGAGAAAAAAGAAACTTTTTTATTAAAACAAAGAATTTTATTACATTAGAGGCAATGCAGAATTTGATCTAAAACCTAATGACAACAGACCCGAATGGAAAAGAATCGAATACATAGTCTAGGGAAAGGCTCTCAACTCGTCCTAAAGCTATGGACTTCCAACTTGACTCATGTGAATTGAAGATCATTCTCTAGTCCCTCATGTCGTAGACTTTTGCGATTGGTAAGGCCTCGATACTTGAGATGACTTTGTATTCTGGCTGGAGTTAGAATGAAGGTTTGACCATCTCTTCTCAGTAGGAGCGGAGACTAGGGTGGCAGCACTCCTCTCATCTAGTCAGATAGGTAAGTGGCCCTCGTCCTCCCTGGTTAAGGATTTTCAAGCTCTCGGAGGATGTTGGGTCTGAATGTTACGCCTTGTATCTGCCATGAATCGCGTGAGCTGTCTTTCCAGTAGCTGTTTCTTTCTCAAGGAGTGAATAGAAACCACTTCTGCCTATTGGTTCCAAGGAAGGGGAAAGATCTGTAGGAACCGGCATTAGGAGGGGAAACCCACGAGTCCGATCCTTTAAGCGCCCTGGTGGTCTTAATATCCTTTATATGGAATCGGGGGTCATCATCGGGCTTGAACTTGGGTATGTTCCGGCTGGAGAAATCTGTTTTGGCGAGTTTTAAGAGTTGCAAGGTTGGGGTCAAGAGGAGTTGGTCATTGGTAAAAGGTGGGGTCGGTGGCTTTTGATTGCCTTCAAAACAGCTGTTCAAGGAAGTGCTCGGGTCAAACTCCTTGATCTTAGCTCAAGCTGTTGAACTTGTCAGACCAAGCTTTCGGAGCTTTTCTGGTTGGGAGGCCATTTTGGTGGTTGTTAGGGCAATGGGTGATGAGGTTGGAGGAATGACTAGGTTTGGATTGGGCTGAGGATCAATGAAGATGAGAGAAGGTTAGGTTATGGACTGGGCTGAGGATCATGAAGGTTAGTGGGAAAAAAAAAAAAAAAAAAAGGGGGAAGGTTAGGTTGGATGGGCTGAGGGATAATGAATGGTTAGAGGAAGGTTAGGTTGGACTGGGCTAGGGCTCAAACTCTTTGGGTCGACAATGGACTTGGAGACGATTCACCCTGTTTCAAAACAGAATAAACCGCTACGTGAACTTCCCTGGTTCATTGTATGATACATGAATGCGATGCAAATGCATGCCTAATTCCAGGTCATCTTTCCCTAAGAATGAATGTATGCAAGGTGCCTTTCCGTTTTTTGATTTTTTTTTTTTTTATTTTTTTTTTTTTATTTTTTTTTAATTTTTTTTATTTTTTTTTTTTTGCTTTTTTTTTTGAATTTTTTTTTGAAAGGGCACCAAATTGATGTGAAGAACGCATGATATGGTCATGTCTAGGTTGTTAGGGCTATTTGTCTGAAGGTAAGAGTCAAACCTAATGTGAGTCTAAGTCCAACGTCCTAAGGCAGTCGTGCTACCCTAGTAGTCAAGGGTCAAGAGCCTAAGATCTAGAACTCTAATGGTCAAGGGTCAAGACTAGGTCAAAGTCTGTGTCGACTCCGGTCATTAGACTAAGGCAGAGTCACTAAAGTCACTATGGGCATGAGAATGCATGATTGCGAACTAAAAGAATGACGCATGGACTATATGAGGAAGGGTTGTTGTGTTAAGGTCTGATACTGTTACAATGGCTAGACCCATACAGCACATATATACAAGACAAGATGACAAG
>SNQN01007628.1:0-10927 GCA_008642245.1 Bassia scoparia | reverse complement strand
CCCAAAGCAAAGAAGGCTTCACTCTCATCGACCATGAGATCGCCCGCCAAGCTCTTATTGGTGTGGAATGGAGGCATACAGGGAGGGAAAAGAAGGCACTCATCGCTTTCGAATTTGAGTGGTTCAAACACTGGAGACAGGGAACTGACCACCCCTACAAAAGGAAATAACTTGTAGATGAGGCGGCATTCTAGAAGGCAAAAAGGGATAAGGAAGAAGAAAGAAGGAAGAAAGAGATTGAATTGCGGCTCAAGATGGAAAACCGAGAAAGGGACAATGACAAGAAGCGGAAGAAGGGAAAGGCAAAGTGCAAGTGTTCTTGTTCCTGCGAAGTTCTAAAGACAAAGTTGGCATCTACTTCACAGGCGTTGGCCTCGGTTCTAGAAGCATCATCATCGTCAGAATCAACTTCTTCTTCTTCATCGTCACAACCACTATCTCAATTGGCAKGATCTGTTCCTGCGAGGTTTGGGCGGCAAGCTGCGTGTGCCCAGAGTGACGATGAGGATAAGATTGATTCTGATAACTATGAGATGGCTAGTGACTAATTCGCGCGCTCTATTTTCAGAATCATAGGTCGATTAGTGCAAAACGTAGTTCTGACAAGGTTTTAGTGTCCTAACTCCTCTAAATGTTAGAATTATATATTAATCTATGTTTAAACCGTATGTTGAGTCCCTTARGTTTTGAATGATGACAAACCATTACAGGAAACAAGATGCTTCAGTATGAATATAGTTGGTTTTGGGAACCAGCTGGTTTGGGAATTGTTTCCTCAGACAAGTTAATATTTATTGTGAATACTTTGAAACTAACTTGTTTGCTACAGGGAACAGCTGTTTACATGAAAAGCTCATTCACTGGTACAGAACAAGTACGAGCTGTTTCCTTGACTCTTATGYTGAAAATAGTCATGTATCTTTTATTGCATGTTAACCTTGTTATATGTGYAGTAATAGATTGATTCCAAGACTTGAAGTGTGAAACCTTTCGAAGACATTTGAAGAAAGAAGTTGTGCTCAAAATTGAAGTAGTTGAAGGAAGATTCAAGTTCTTGAAGATTACATGAAGATTCGAAGAATTGTCTTTTAAAGTTTAATTTTAGGAATTCATGTAATATGCTCTGTAGTGTGATTGAATAGTAATAATCTATAGTGGTTTTTGAGTATGATATCGAATTCTGGTACAAGGGAAGCTGGAAGAATCATACAAGTCTCGAAGGACAAGCTGGGAAGCAGTTGTGGTTCTGGATGGTAATTTTGGCAGTTTGTCGGTTTTGAAAGGATTTTTTCTAAAATAAATTTTAAAAGGATATTTTGAAACGATATTCTGCAGGGCTGGAACTATAGATGAATATGTGTATATTGCTTAATAAGCTTGAGTATTATATTCTTTGTTCGTTTATCTTCCTCTCGCGCATACACCAATCGACAGATAATATTTATCAAAATATAAATTTTGCCCTTGTTTGTGGAAGTTAAGATTGTTGGAAAATAGGTTTAAGATCATTCATATAATACTCTGATACTTCTGATCAAAAACAACTTCTCGAAGAGGATAAAGAGCATAATATTTTTGAGAGAAGAACAAAAGAAAGTGCCATTTTACATTTGGAGTCATACACTGAGCATTTAGTCGAGTTAAACATTCTCTTACTGTAGTTTTAAGAAGTTTCATAGAGGAGAAAATTCTTATTGTAGGCATTCAAGAGGGGTTGAAGTGATCTGGTAGAGTGTTTGTTGAGTTCAAGGACACAAAGTTGGACTTTAACTGAGTGTGAGTCGAGTGCACATTTCAGAAGTTGAGTGTGGGTGTGCTGTGGTTCGGCCGGAGTTATGGAAGCAGTAAGAGGACTGAGTTCTTTGTTTTTTCGGAGTAGTATGAAAAGAACTTAGGATAGGAGGGACGAAGCCCAGAGTTGGGTGAAACCTCGTTAAATACTGTGTGTTCTTTAATTGCTTTTACTCTTATAAATTCGCTGCGGTACAGGACGGCGCGGCAACTGGTCTCATGGCTTAAGTCGAAAGCAAAATGAGATAGAAAAATGTGGTTATCATGTCTAGCTATACTCAATTTCACCGCCCCCCCCTTGTTAGTATCACAAACCTTCAATTGGTATCATGAGCAAGGTTCTTGCAAGAGTAACATTCTAGAGAAGTTCAAGCATGAGTATTCATGATTTTAGAGATGCGATTTGGTTATGAGTGCAACACAAAGTTTAAGACGGAAGCAAATCAATGCATGGTGGAAAAACAAGATCAAACATGGTAAGTTATGGGAATGAATTGATGAGTGTGTGGCCGTAGTAATAAATGGTCCAAACGATCATGATAGAATGACGTCTGGAAGGGAATAAAATCCAGGTAAAGAGATAGTGAATTTGTGATGGTAGACTACAAATTAAACTGGAGAGATGAATGTAAAGCAATGTAATATGCAAACATGGCGCATTAGGTGGAGGCAGAGTTATAACCGAAATCTTCTGGTGTAGCAGTGCAAAAAGAAATGTTTGGGATACTCTTGAACATTGCAGTTATGAAGTGAACAGAAGGTAAAATGATGCAAAATGCCTTACTTATTGTCTTAAATGTCTGAATTGTGTGCTATTGAAGCAAGGGTGAAAAGATCAAATGATTGTTTTTCGTAGATTCATGAAAAATATCATATGATTCTTAGATCCTGTGGGAAAAGTTTTTCTGATGAGTGATTTGTGAGAAGTATTGGCAGGTTAACGATGCCATGTGACAGGGCGAAGATCAGCTGCTATCTATGAGCATGAAGACTTGTCTACACTGTCTTAATGGGACAATTGTATTCGGTTGCGCCTATGACATCATGAATTATATGTGATTGAGTCTACGTCTGAGAAGGATACGGAGCCAGATGCATATGGCCCTATAAGAGATATGAGAGGATAGAAGATGAGATTTGGCATGAATTGCAAAAGATTTGATGAGAATCACTCCGAGATCAGAGGAAGAACTTCACAAAGAGGTAAAATTTTTGTAAGAATAAACTAACTCATCTTTGGTAGGGTGCTTTGAAGTGTGGAGAGAAAGGGACCCTAATTAGAGAATGTCCGAAGTGGAAGGACAAGCATGATCCAAATTGGAAGAGCCAGCGAGCTTTCTAAAAATGCTATATAGCATCGTAATGTGGGGTGGATTCGCTGATGCAGGATTGATGAGGATGAAGACATCACGTACTTAGTGTTTGCATGACTGCTTTGCAAAAGCATAGAGGGGTACACTGGTATTGCCGGAACGGGAGGGGAAGCAGCAAGCATTTGAAAGTGCTTGATGGCCTAAGAATGATGTATGGTGCATGAACACAAGGTAATCCTAGAGAAGTTGGCAGATATGCATGAGTATGATAGTAGGATAATATGCTTGCTTGTATAGATTTTTGTTGGATGAATTCTATAACTAGGTGAACTACATAAGCTGGCAAAGAGAACCTTAAAAGAAAACGTACTTGATGGAAGGTTGCTATTGACACGAGTTGTGATTACTTGAAGAGGTTGCCGATGTAATTGGAATAGTTCAAGTGGCAGAGCTTGAAAGTTTGGAAAGTTGGGACAAGTGGGTATAAAGTGGAGACTAGGGAATAGCGCCATGATCTGCTAACGGAAAGTGCTATATGCCAGTTGCGTGGTGAAGAAGGAGTGTGATACTCGCTGGTATCCTAGAGAATTATCAACCTCAAGTGAGTCGATCGGTTTTGTCAGCAGCTAGAGGAAAAGCAAGCCTTGTTGGAGCTGAACTTCTTTATTGATAGAGCCTTTGGAAATATGGCTAGGCGAATCTAGAAGATCTTACGAAAGAGAATGCTTATAAAGGCTGCACATATGATGTTCCCCCTATGCAAGGTACTGAGTGATGAAATCAGTGGAGCGGTAGATGGAATATTGATGGAAGGGGATATGATGATTACTGTTGAGATTCATGCAATTGAGAGAGGGAAAGGCGCAGCTGATTACTAACTTGTCTTATTGATAGTATGATTCGAAATGCTCATTTACAACTGTCATTTAAAAAGTGATGTTGTTGTGTTTTAAAAGAAAAAAAGAGTTGTTAATTGATGAATCTTGAATTAATGAGAGAAGAATACAATGAGAGCTTATAGACAGATGAGTAAATTACTGGACTGCACAGGAGGCTTTAGAGATTGCAATATGAGGTAACAGGGAAGGTGTTTTGTTATATAACGAGGAATCAGGTAGCTGGTTCGCAGAGAAACAATGGAGAAGGGAATTCAAAGAGGTAGTATGGTTATGTCTAAGGACATGGGCATGTGTGTTATACTGTTGGTATGAATGGACATAATTCCATGAATGTTGTGGATTTATGTTGTGAGTCATTGGTGTTGATTGTTGTATGAAGGTATTGTTGGTATTTTGGACAGTGGTGCCTCCTGACCATGTGGTGATTGGAGATTTGTTTGGAGTGGTTTGAGCTAAAGAGGGAATTATGGTTTAGGGTAGGTGGTAGGCTTTTATGCATTGTGTGATATTTTGTTGAGGTTGATATATTTTTAATTTAACAACTGTGTTGCAAGGTATTTTGAGTTGAGTTTCAAAGCCAACTATAGTAATTAGTCAACTGCTCACAACAGGTGCACTTAATATGTGAGGGAACATGAACATGAAGGTTTACATTAAGTATTGCTTGGATAAAATTTCTCAATAATAGTATACGTTGATGTGTAGTAGGTGGTGGAGTTCAGTCTATGGATAATAAGTGGATGGAAGGATGAGTTAGGGGCTATGATGAAGAGGTATATATGGAAGATAAGGGGTGGCAAGCTGGAATACTACTTGAATAATTACTTAAAGGGGTGCTGGGCAATGAAGAGAATTTCGGGTGGTACGACTTCGCTAAACCATGAAAAGTAATGAGAAGGCAGACAAAGTTTGTTGCAGAATGTTGTCAAGGGAATAACAGGTCATAAAGTTTCGAACATTCTTTTAAGCAGCTATCGATTGCTGGGTGGGAAAAAATAATTGACTGTATTGGTGTGTTAGTATGCGGCGGCTTTCCTGAGGGAGTCTGTTGATCGCGGTAGTCGGAAAGTGTGTGACAACATGAGGATATTGTTGCGGGCGCGCGGATCATTGGTACTACTTGGGACATTTGATCAGTTGGTGGGTGTGCCTGTTGTTCGCAAGTGGGCTGTGGAGGCCCGAAAAAATCCGCCAGTTGGTGAGTGCGTTGCGTTAGTGTATGTATTCTGGGAGATGTTGAGGGGAGTCGAAAGCAGTGCTAGAATAGGTTATTAGTGGATGGTAACTAATTGAAGTACGTCGAATCTAGCTGGGACCTCGAAGTTTTGGTGCCAAAAATGGCCCACGTCCTAATTCAAGTAACAGTCGTGGGTGTCGTGGGGGAGGAGGGACTGTACGAAATCAGATTGTAAACCCAATTCGGCCGCATGTAGCGGGCTCTACTTCGGTGTCATTGTATTTCCTTAAACAACGATTTATTGATGCACACAACTTCATTTTTTAAGGGGGCAGACTTGAAGCGTTCTTCTAAACCCTAAAGATTACTTAAGTGATGTATGGTTTCTATATATGCACAAGAGACTACCTAACCTGATGAAATTGTGACACTTTGGTATTAATCATGTTAAAAGGTGCCTAAAAACCGATTGTCCATATAGTTAATCTATGCTTTAAAGTGATCACATAATTTTCGGTCTTTGTTTGCAAATATATTATCAAATTTGTAAACATAACCAATATGAGTATATGAACTATAAAAAATATGTAAACGATCTTACACTACTCTGCAAAAAACAAAGGTTAGTAAAAGAATACGAAGCGTAATCTTCCGCTTGAATAGCTATTAAAAAAATTGCAAATTAAGAAAATTGTTAGTTGATGGATAATAAACGAGCGCATGAATCGGTGTCGCTTGAAGTCGGTTCATAGAGATGTTATCTAGTGATGATGATATGAAACGAACATTGAAAATTAAGAAAGATCTAAATGATTCTAAATGAAGGATTAAATAGTGGAGTTTATCATTGTGTAAATTATATATAAAATATAACAATGGTTTGAATGCAAGTTAAATAGAATAGTGGAAGAGAGTTATTGTGAGTAATCTCAGAATTCAACCTTGTGTTTCGCTTGGTCAAATCGACATTCAAAGAACGCAAAAAGACTCGTGTTTTATGTGTATTTGTGAAAGAGTTTTGGATGAATGGAGAGTTTTGTGAATGGGAGAATGCTTAGAATTGGAATAAGTTGGAAGTCGTCAAGTCGTATTGAAAATCGTGTGTTATAGGTCGTGTCCTCTCGAATGGAGGCATGGCACGTATTTATACTGGCGCGGAGGAAGAATATGGGAGCGTATATACGCTCGAGAGGAGGTATATACCGCTCATCTGGGGAGCGTATATACGCTCATACTCACGCGTAATATACGCTTCTTCAAAGGAGCAATGATGTGATGGGAAAGTGTGCAGGTTCGCTTAGTGAGATGAGGTCTTACGTGGAGGGCGAGCGTTATAGCTCAAGCGAGCAGTATATACGGTGCTCCTCAGCGTATAACGATCCTTTGCTGTAGTATAGGTTTTGCAAAAAACTGAATATTTGTGATTCGGAATAATTTCTTTGCGATAGCGGGTTCGATTTTTCTAGTAGATTTACTGGGATTTGTTCTGAGAGCGCATCCTTTCGCAGAAAGTATGATTGCAGAAATGTCGCGTATTTTCTTAAGTTTTTCGGGTATTTAGCGTATTGTATAACATTGCAAATTATAGTAAAGTCATAGAAATCCAATGGAAATAGGTACTAAGTTTAAAATATGGTGGGCGAGTATCGCATGGTCGGTGTCAAAAATGAGGAGACTAGAATCATGATAGAAGAACAGAAGAGTGGAGTCATGAGGATGGTCCTGAAGGTAATTATTTGAGAACCTTGAGATTGATGAGGAAAAACGAAGAGAAATATTTGTTGCCTTGTAATTTATAGACTTTGCCTCATGATGTTCGAGGGTGTGTCTTGACACTATCACATATTTCGAGCTTCATTATTACAGTTTATATTTCTGCGTTTTTTTGTCGGTGTCGTAAGTTAAGTCTGGTCGACGCGCTCGGGTGATTATTTTCATCAGTTGTAGAGTTTACTCATGTTGCAGAGAATTTTTTAGGTGTTTAAGAAGCCCCACTTTGACTGGGGGTCTGAAGAGACGATAGTATACTCGTAGACGAAATTCATAGTAATTCGATTCGGGACGGAGAGCAACTCAAGGCGTTCTGCGCGATCTTGGGTTACCCTTTCGCTGCGTACATCGATGCAAACGCAAGTGTTAGTTTTCCTGTAGCCGGTGTTCCGTGCGGTTGATTTGCTTGCATGGAATTTGTTGTTGCGTTGGAGCAAGAACTTTTCTCAAAACGGAACGAGTGCGGGAACTGTCTTGAGGGAGAAGATTCAAAGACCGAAGGATGTGGTGCTGGGAACTTAGTTGGTAGGGGATAGAAGGATTCCAAGAGCGAAATGTGCTGAGGAAATTCTGTAGCGGGAGAAGATGTCGCAAGAACCTCGAAGAGTGGGTTGTGCTATGGATTTCTTGTAGCGAGAAGAATCGTAAGTGAGCCCGAAAGATGCTATGTGCTGGATTTTTCCTGGTAGCGGGAGAATGTAGACGGGAGAAGATGCTTGCTGCTGGATTTCTGGTAGCGGGAATAAATGCGTAGAGGCAGCGGAAAGAGTTTGGTGCTGGATTTTCGTGCGGGAAGGAATCATAACAGCGAAGTGTGCATATTTGGTAATTCGGGTGCGGGATTGAAATTTTCCAAAACGCCGAAGTGTGCATATTGGAATTTCTCTGGTGCGGTGAGTAATTCCCCAAAACCCGAAAGTGTGCTATCCGGAATTTCTCTGGTGCGGGCGAAATTTCAAAAACCACGAGTGTGGTAAAGGAGTTGTTGTGTGAAAGAGCCACTATGTTTTGACTGATCTGAAGAGAAACGAAATTCGTAAGACGCACAGTCAAGTATTTGATTTGGACGTTTGGCCATGTAATGATGGGCCTAGCGTCGTTTGATGTGGTGCAATGTTGCAAGTGTGTAATGTTTTTGGTGGGGTTTGGTGCAATGTATGTGAATGTGCAATGTAATGTGTTTGTGCAGGAGCATATGCACTGATGATTGTAATGCTCGATGCATTGATGATCTTAGAATTAATTAATAGCATGAAATGACCAGAATGACTAATGGTAAACGAATAGCCTTTGTGGATTGGTGGATGGAGTCGTCTAGCCCCCATGTCGAGCAAGGCTGCTTGTGATGCAAGTGAGCCCCACCATGTTTGGAGTGTTTGGGAATGGTTAGTGTTGATGTTGGTTTTAGTGGGTGACCCCAGCTGATGGTTTCGTGAGTTAGGTTGCATGGATGATGAAGATGCAGGTGAGGCACGTTGATGTGTGAGTATGTTTGTGCTTAGCTTTTTGTGGTGGTAATGTTAGGGATGTTGATTTTGATTTGCCCTAGTAACTGACGTGAATGTTGCTGCATGAGGGATGTGATATTTGATTTGCCCAAATGATAATTGAGCGAAATGCTGCACGGAGGAAAGACCATGGAGGAAATGACCTGGCAGAAAATTGGGCTGCAAGTGGATGCCATAGAGGAGAATCTATGATGTAATGCTGCGGTAAGTGATAGCTAGATAGAGTGAGGAGGAGACCCTGTAGTGCATTGAGAAAAGGTAGAGGTTTAAGAAAGACAAGGCTAAAAGTTTGTACTAGGGTAGTGAAGGGGAATTGATGTGGTTGGTAGATTAGGTTAACTCGCGGAGTTGATGTTGGGTGTACACTAGGAATTTGTGCTCTCTGATTTAAGGGAAAACTATATGAGGACAATACAAAAAACCAAAAGAAAACCGTTCGAGGAATTTATTATTATTGGGTTCGGACGTTGAGAGAGGTTCAAGTATATTAGGAATAGCAGTCGTAGTCTTGTTGATAATATTGAAATGCTGTGTGAGATGGGTTTTGTGGTTGTAATGAGGCTGTGTTTGGAGGGTTGAGAAAGGTTTCGATGATCAGAAGTGCCTTGGTTAGCGCAGTGTGCTTTGTTTTAGACCTTTTGGCCTTTTTTTATTTGATTTGTGGATTTGTAACTTTGATTTGCATTGGATTTTGGCATTAATTTGCATTTTGAACTTTGATTTTTTGCTTTTTGCATTTATTCTTCTTTTTTTTCCTTTTGGCACTGTTTTCCTTACGGGCACCGTTATGTAAAGGGTTAGGGTTCATGTGGGTGACTGAAAGAGATGATAGGGTCTGAATGATTGTTTATGGCTAAAGGGTGCACAGGGATTTGATTTGAGGTGCATGAGGAATGGAGGGAGAGGTTGTTTGTGGAGCTATGAAAAGCCTCTCTTGGCAATGTCGATTTATGAATTGTGAGGTCGAGTCATTAATTTGATTCCATTTAAAGTTAGAAGCACTAAACTATGATGGAGGCTAAGAGGATTCGAGAATAAAGAAACTTTAATTAATACACAAAAGAATTAATTACTAGAGGCTAATTGGAATTGATCCTAAACTAATGATAGACCCGAATGGAGAAAGAAAGATACATAGTCAGGAAAGGGATTCGATCGATCTAAAGGCTAGAGCTCTAGTTGATCTCTGTGAATTGAAGAAGATACATTCTCTATTCCAATGACCAATGTGTAGACTTGCGATGTGTAAGGTCGATACTTTGAGATGATCTTTGTAATCTGGCTGGAGGTTAGAATGAAGTCTTGACCATTCTTCTTCAGTAGAGCGGAGACAGGGTGGCAAACTCTCTCCATAGTAGATAGGTAGTGAACCCATCTTTCTCTCCTGGTTAAGGATTTCAGCTTCTCGAAGGATGTTTGGGTCTGAATGTTATCTTGGTATTTTGCATGAATCGTGTGGTATTAGATCGCCAGTAGTATGTTTCTTTTTCTCAGGAATGAAAAGAACACTTCTGAATATCGGTTCCAATGGAATGGGGAAGATGACCATTGAAAAAGGCACGAGTCAATACCCTTTGAAGTGCATGGTGGTCTTAAACCCTGACATTGAAATCGGGGTCATCAAGTCGCTGAACTTGGGGTATGTTTACGCTGGATAATCTTTGGTAGTTTGTTGCTGGGTTGGGTAAGAAGGGTTGGTCTGTGGAGATAAGGTGGGTAGATGCTTTTGTTGGGATTGCCGTTTTCAAACGTTTGTCAGGAAGTGCTACGGAGGTCACTCCTTAGATCATTAGCTTCAACTGTTTGGAACTTGCCTACTGCTGAGCTTTTGGAGTTTTTCTTTCTTGTGGGAGTGGGTGTGGTATGCATTTTGTGGTGTTGGAGGTCACGGTGCTGATGGGTATGTTATGAAATGTTGGAGGAGGTTTAGTAGTTTTGTGGGAATTGGGGCTGAGGGCTAAACCTGGGTCGGAGGCAATAGGGCTTTTGAAAGACGATGATGTACTATATACTCCATCCGATCCATTCAAGAAAGAGAATAAAGTAAAGCATTCAATGGAATGACTCATTGAGTGCATTATTGTATGGATATATCTGAAGTGCGATGCAAATGCTATTAGTCTAATTCTGGTCGATCTTTCTAGAATGAAATGTAATGCAATGGTGCCGGATAGGATCTTCGTTTTCTTTTTTGAGATTTTTTGTTTTTTGTTTTTTGTTTTTTTTCTTTTTGTTTGTTGCTTGTTTTTTTTTTTTTTTATTTTTTGTTTTTTTTTTTTTCTTTTTTTTTTTTTTTTGAAATTTTTTGATATTTTTTTGTTTGTTGTTGTTTTGTTTTTTTTTTTTGTTATGGTTGTTCTGTTTTTTTTTTTTTTTTTTTTTTTTTTTTTTGTTTTGTTTTTTTTTTTTTTTTTTTTTTTGTTTTTTTTTTTGAAATTTTTTTTTTTGAAAGGGCAATAAAATGAGAAT
>SNQN01007627.1:0-32578 GCA_008642245.1 Bassia scoparia | reverse complement strand
CTACCGCGTCTCGCGATTGTTCGACTTAGAAAAGATGCTTTGACTCACAAAAGTTGGAAATACGTGAGCTCATTCTCGGAACTATTGAGCAAAGGACAAATAAAGGGGCAAAAATATTTTCTTTTATTTATTTTAATTATTTTCTATTTTAGGTTTTCTTTTCTATTTTTAGGGTTTTTAAAATAGTTATACTGATGATTCTCTTGATTTCTACTTTCATCACACTCTTCACATTTCCTGAGCTCACAGTATTTTTAGATTATTTTTCTGATTTTTCTATATTTTCTATGATTTTATAAGTTTTTATAACGCAGAAAATACAAAAAATACAAAATACACAAAAAATACCCCGGAAATACTGGAACCTTCTAGAACACTCTAGAACTCCTGCTTGGAGAGCAAGGGTGTCTAGGTGCGTCGAATCAAAGCGAATCAAGGCAAATCAACGTATTATGAGAAATAAGATCGAGGAAATAAAAAATACGCGTAGAATAATCGAGCGTATATACGCTCTAGGCAGCGTATATACGCAGAGCCTGCATATATACGTAGGTCCCTGCTATATATGCTCGATTTTTCTCCTCGTGCCTATAATACGTGCCTTTGCTCATTTCGACACACACACGTTTATTCAACTGCACGTCCCTAAACTTGCGTATCACTCTCAACTCTCAACACTCTAATACATACGTCTTGATTCTAGCATTGATTCTGTTTTGATTCAACGAGCGATAACAAGGTTTACTTCTGAGATTACTCGCCACTAACACACATCGTTTCTCATTCCTCAATCTAATTAATAACTATTACGAGTTTCAAAATGTAGAAACTCACTATTTTAATTATTCCATGTAATATGTAGGAGTAGTTAACGTTTTTCAT
Organism: Bassia scoparia; assembly: GCA_008642245.1. NCBI lineage: Eukaryota > Viridiplantae > Streptophyta > Magnoliopsida > Caryophyllales > Amaranthaceae > Bassia > Bassia scoparia. The sequence goes on along the minus strand of SNQN01007627.1, from coordinate 31,696 downwards.
TGTTTTCGTTCTTTTTTATTTCATGTCATTATTATTATCACTTGTCAATACTAACGATTTCTTGTCCTTGTATAGCGATCCACGGCAGAAGGTTCATTTCGCACGTTTTTATTACGAACTAACATTTGTTTTGTTTGCAGATTCAGGTAAGATTGGTTTGTATATATGTTTTGAATTTCATATATTTCGCATTGTCATGGTTGTGCATCATTGTATATATTTTGCTAATAAAGACCGGAAATTATGTGAATACTTTAAATCAGATTAATCATGGCAACCGGTTTTTAGGCACGTTTTAATTTGATTAACGCAAAGTGGTCACATTTCTAGTTAGGTAGTCTCTTTGTGCATAATAGAACCCACTTTCGTAGTAATCTTTAGGGTAGTAGCTTCTAAGGTGCTAAAAATGTAAGTTATGTGCATTCAATAACCGTGATGATGGAATTGCAATGAGACGAGTAGAGGCCGCTACATGCGGGCGAATTGGGTTACAGATCTGATTCGTACCTGTCCTCGAACCCATGACTGGTATGGATCGGACGTGGGGCCATTAATTTGGCACCAACATTTCGGGCGTCTGTGAATAACCTTTATAGGCACGGTGGCGACTCCCTTACTCGACAACATACCCCAACGCACTCAGTGCGGGTTCCGTGGCTCAAGCCCACGCAAAGCACCGATGTAGTACCAAGCCGCGCGCACCGTTATACGCGGGTACGGCCCACGTCCTACAATTTGGCGACTTCACTGGGGAAATCACCGTTAGGTGAAGTGGACAGACTTGAAAAGTTCCGTAATTCCATCATCACGTTTATTGAATTTTATGGCATTTTGCATGTGACCCTTCGCATAAGGTCACGCCTTAGGTCCTTGGTCTCAATATGGGCATGTTCTAGCTCGAGACTAACCATAAGGGGGATACTACCTTGGTTGCATGTGGTTAATTGATCGCATGGCTAAGGCAAGTCATATCCGCGCCCAGCCGGTGTGTGCACGTGTTACTGGATGCGTGTGCATAAGAGTATCTTGGCCATACATCGCTAATTGCTAGTGATGAAAACTGGACCAAGCTCTACTTTTAGGCATGGTACCTCTTTTGACTTAACCCAGCCGACCATTAGTGCTCTAGAACTGGACCCTAGGTGGTTTGAACTCATAGAATCAAGTTGCGTGGTTGCTTTGAAAGTGCATATGTGACTTAGGACTCTTAGCCTTATACGTATTGGACTTAACGCATCACATAAGCATATAGATCATGACCGTCTTTTAGTTGACATAGGATTTCGACATGCATTTCATGTTGCACCATCACTTTGTAAAGGTCATTTCTTTCCCTAAAAAAATATATAATAAATAATAATAAGAATAAGAATAAAAAGGGGGAAAGGATGACCATGCATTCATGTAGGTTTGCACTAGTTCATGCAAAGGAAGACGGTCATTAGGACATGCTGAGTCTTTGAGTCAAAGTGAGCACCCAATTAATCTACAGTCTTGTTACTTGGCAGAATTCAACATTGAGCCCCTGTTTGGACTCGCAAGGCTAATCAAAGCTAGTTCGAGAACAAGTCAGCCACTCCACCATCCCGTCTCCGCAAAGCAACCTTTTCAGAGGCCACGAAGTCTAGACTATCTCAATCATCCACCATGAACGACGAGCACGTTAGGAAGATGATGAGCTCGCTGACACCGTGGCAAACTTAGCCAAGATGGTGGAAAATCTCGCCGCCAATCTTCTTCCGCTGCCATGGCTAAAACATGGAGAAAATGATTAAAAACACATGGATAGGGCGACTTACTATGAAAACACTGAGAATGAGATCTCCCCTGCCGCCAAGCTCCCTGACAGTTCTCGGCCAATGATTCCCTCAATTCAAGCCTACTGACGATCCCGCTTCCATCTCAAGCCTTTAGCACCTTGTCTCTCAAGGGGTCGATTCTGCCTTCTAACGAAGGTCTTTCCACTCTCATTGCACCGGTGGTCAGAAATGGTTTTTTCTCCTTGTCTGAGAAGGAGACTGAAACTTGGGAAGATGTGCCCTGCTTTTATGACTCGTTACAAGGGAACATTAAACTCAAACCTCTTCTCGCGAATTGAATATCTGAAACAAGCGAGAAAGAAGGATTTACTGCATTCCTCTCTAGATGGAAAGAAGCTGCTGCACAACTGGTTCATACTCCTCCTGAACTGAAATGGTAAAGTTTTCATATCAACTTACAACCAAGATACAAAAATCATCTCGCTATTTGGGCCTAGATACTTTCGAATAAGGTCTCCAATTGTATTGCCATTGAGGATGACTTATTGAAAGAAAACGCTCTAACAAGAACAAACCAAGATGGAACAACAACAAGAAGACAATTCTGGTTCTTCAAACAATGTTTCGGCACTGCAGCTACTCTGGTTCCCAAGGAATCAAGGTTCTACACGTCTAGGCTGAATATTTCTCGTTGGCATACTTCACATCAACGACTTGAGCAACTTCAAAGCAAAGGGAGATTACACCTATTGGACCCACTCTCGATCCTGAGAGGATAAAAAGAGTAGGAATTGGAATCCAAACGCCTATTGCAATACCATCAAGGCAGAGGTCACACACTGAGGACTGTTTAAGCTAAGGATGCGATCCAAGACATGTAGAAGATGGAGGCTCCACTTCCTCCAGGTGCAAAAAGTCGAACATCACATCCACCCCTTACTACTCTCATGGTTTGTTGATGAAGAAAACATTTTTGACCCTACTACCTCATCTTCCAGTGGGTCAAATGCCAATGTCACCTACTTCTTCAATGAACTCTGTTAATGGTTATGGGACAGTACGATGACGATACTATATAAGGCATCGCGACCTATCAAGCCATGACTGGAGGAAGATTCTGAAAGAATTTCAGGACCCAATATCCTCAGGCCCCAGATGATGTGCATGTACTCACAAGGAGGGGCGTGTTCTAACGCCACTCGCAGCATGATCCTACTACTACTCCAATCATCCCACCGCAAGAAGAGAATCCAATCATCAAGCAACTTAAGAAGACCAAAGCGAATGAACGTTTGGCAATTGATCGTCACCTCCAGAGTCACCGTGAGGCTCTCCCAAAGCCTCACCGAGAATCAATGTCTCGAGCGAGACAACCCAGAAGGGTTGTTAATTTCATAACCACACGCTGCCTCACTTACATAGTATTCTCCGAGATGATCTGCCTCTGAGGGCCCTCACAATAAGGCCTTCACCTCACTGTGGTGTGTAGGCAGTTCAATATTCCAATGACTTGGTAGACAATGATCTGCCATCAATGTTTTGCCCTTTAAGGACTGCTCAAAAGCTTGGAATCGCAATAGATGATCTTCAAGCTAATACTCAAACATTCGTGCTTACGATAATCAAGGAACAAGCTCTCGAGTCATAATGGCTCAATTTGCTGCTGACACAATCGAAAAAAGGTGAAGTTCCATGTAATGGACGTTAAAACTTCATTTCAATCTATTACGTGCCGCCCTTGGCTGCATGAACTAGTGCCGTCGCCTCATCTTACATCAAAAGTCAAATTCTTATTCATGGAGCTCCAGAACAATCGATGCATCTCCCATGAAAATCCAAGCAATAGGAAGTCATATTGCAAGTCCAACATGACAATGAAGATGAGGAACTTTGGGGTTCTCACTGCTGTGATTGAGAACCCCTTATGAACAATCTCACCGTCCATGCTATACTGAAGAAACAGGCTACTTCCTGAATGGCTTAGGATCCAACAAGAGCATCTTCATCTCTCTTTCGATTACCGCAGAAGAATGACAAATTCGGGCTTGGATACTCTCCACAAAAAGAGAAATAAGGGAACAAGCACTGAAACGCTTCCTTGAAGAAAAATGAAGCTTAATAGTGGACACCACTCGCCCTTATGAGCTTACTCTCAATGGTTACTTTATACGAGATGGAGGATTTTCGAGCTTTGACTTCCCTGAAACTCTCCCTAACTGCTGATGGCAAAAAGTATCCAGGATCGAGGTTTCAAGACTGTGACTTCATCGAAGATAGGGTCAATGACCTGTCAAACGCAACCCCTATTGATGATCACATGGGCATGGGTCTACTCTTTGGCATGGAAAAAGAAGAGGAGGAAGCTACCGTTCAAGAGGTGGTGAGCTACGAGTCCTTCGACCCAACTAAGCTGATTACTCTGCAAATGACATGGTCGAGAATGGCGCAAACTTTGAAAGATCACTGCACCAACGACCGCAAGTTTCATTTCACTGCTGGAGAGGACCAATGTTTGAAGAATCCGAGTTTGAGGAAGGTTCAGAGTCTGAGTCCAGTCCTAATTTAGGGAGTCTAGTGTTGCGAGGTCAAGGACGGTCATGTTGGACCAAATAAACCTGTTTTGGAGTCTGATACTGTTCTCTCAGCCTTCTTGAGGCTTCTGCTTTCGATGTATGATTCTGATTAATAAGACTATGCCTTTTGCTTACTTTTCATCTTCTCTCTCCCTTGATGACTTCTTAATTATAACGCTTCTAAAAATGAACAAACGATGATGAACTCATAAAGCAATGAAGAACATGAGCAAAGAAACCCCATCAATTGAAGACACTGAAGAATCAACATTTCTAGCAATATGAACCACAAATGAAAAGTAGGTTCTCATCTACCTACACGAAGAAAGGCGCAGTTAATCAGACTCTCAAGAATACAAAGATGTGTTCGCGTGTTTACAGAGACATGACAGGGATCGATCCAGAGATTGCTAAACATCCATACATTATTGCAGGGGCAATAACCTGTCAAGCAGAAACTTAGAAGATGAAACCAGATATAGCACTCAAGATTGAAGAAGAGATAGTCAAGCAGTTAGAGGCAGGTTTTCATTAAGACAGTGCACTACCCAGAATGGATCGCATGTAGTCCAGTCATGAAAAAGATGGAAGGTCCGAATGTGTGTTATTTCGCGACCGTCAACAAAGCAAAGCGCAAGATGATTACCCTTTACCACACATAGACATCATTGGTGGATAACATGGGCAAATCACGTCTCTTTTCCTTCATAGATAAGATATGCGGGATATAATCAAGTAAAGATGCTGTAAAAAGACATGGAGAAGACACCTTTCCCACCCCACTTCCCCAGGTGGAACATATTGCTACACAGTATATGCGTTGGCTTGAAAAACGCCGGAGCACCTATTCAACGCGCTGCCACTACCTTTGCATATGATGCAGGAAGGAAGTATATGTGATGCATGAATGTAAAGGCCAAGAACGAAGGATCAACAACGCCGTCTAAGAAAGTTTTCGAAAGCTTCGCAAAAAAGAGACTCATCCACAAAATATCATTTGCATTACTTCTGGAAAAGCTTCTTCGTATGTCTTGCAGCCGGGCATCGAAATCGACCCTTCAAAATCAAAGCAAAATTTCCCGTCAAACCACCTTCAAACGAAAAAGGAGATCCGAGATTTTTGGGACGTTTCAATACATCAGCGAGTCCATCGTCAAACTCACTATGGTGGTGAACCCATTTTCGCAAGCTAAGAAGGATGAACCAAAGACTTGGACGAGAATGTACGGGCTCTTTTGACAAGCTGAGAAGTACCCTCACCTCCAGTTCTCTTACCACCAGTTCCCGGCTTAAACTCCGACGCTTCTACCTATCTGTCACTAAACGCTGCTGAGAGCAATGCTTGCTCAAGAAGCCACGGAAGGAAAAGCATATATTACTTGACAACAAGTTCTCCAATAGAGACGAGTATTCCAATAAGAAAACTTTGCCTCGCTTGGTTTGGACAACCAAAAACTGCGGCACATCTTCTACCCACACACCCACATGTTCTCCAAAGCTATCCATTGATATTCCTGGAAAAACCTGCTAGTGAGTGGACGCCTATCAATGAGTGTTATGCTTCGAAGTCAATCTAAAGTATGGTATCCCAAAAAGCCATCAAGGGAGCATATGTTCTAAATTTCTAGCCTAATGTCGCCCGGAGAAGCAGAGCCAAAGATTTGGAAATTCTCCCGACGAAGATTATTGATGACTGAATGTGGGGCTTTTGGTGTTTATACTTTGATGGATCTTCAACGCAAAAGGATGCGGCGTAGTGCTCTTGGTATCGCCAGAAGAAGAGCACCGCCGATTTCGAAGGCGTAGACTTCAAGTACAACACGCTGGCAGAATATGAAGCCTGCATATTGGGTTAGAAGCAGCCATGGCGTGGAGTTGAGAAGTTGAGGGTATACAGGGACTCTTCCTTGATCATCAATCAAATCTCTGGGAAATTGGAAAGTCATAAGTGAGAGTTGTGGGCCCTTTTCAGCACATCTAGAGACAATTGCCCGACATTTCAAGAGATAGAGATACTACCTCCGCCGAGACGACATCAATTTGCAGACGGCTTGGCTAAACTACTTCGATGATTAAGATCCCCAATCTTTACCCATATATGACTAGTCATGAAAGGCGGCAAGCCAGCTCATGTCAATGCCTTAGAAGATGAAGAGCAAGACCCTTCGCCAGTGAAGGTGAGCCTTAGTATTCACATATCTTGAGTTCTTGGCAAAACAGAATACCTCCCAGGCCTCGAAGAAAGCACAAACAGCCGCTAAGGGTTGGCACAAACTATCGTGCTACACGAGGGGAATTGCACAAAAGGTTACCACGGTGTCACCTACTTTGCTTTAATAAATAGAAGAAGCAAAGCGATCATGGATAACGTCATGCGGCGTGTGCGGCACGCATATGAGCGGCAAACTTGTTGGGCGAGAAAAATCAATCACCCTTGGCTATTATTGGATAAGCCATGGAAAAGGACTGTCACGACTATGTCAAGAAGGTGTGACACGTGCCAAAAGAATGCCAACCTGGCAGCTGTCCTCCATCCTACTATAATATTTCACCTCCCCCTTGGCCATGTTTTCCACATGGGGCATCGAATAATTGGAAAGATACCTCCAGGACAAGTGGACGAATTCATCTTAGTCACCATCGACTACTTCACAAATGGGTGGAGGCGGCTCCATGCTACCTTCAAGCGAAACATGTTGGCAAGCTTCATTGAGATGAATATGTTGTCGCTTTTGGAGTGCCCACATGAAATCATAAAGCGACAACAAACCGGAACACATTTCCAGAAAGAGTGCGCCGATTTGATTGTCTAAGTACAAATTCAGCACCATCGGTCCTCCCCGTATCGGCACGCAAACCAACGGGCTGTAGAGGCAGCAAACAAAAATGTGAAAGACGATCATCGCCAAGATGGACCGAAACCTAGAGGATTGGCCTCACAGCTCCTTTTGCTCTTTGGGGATATCGAACTTCAATTCGGACCTCCACGGGATTACACCTTACTCACTGGTTTATGGAACGCGAACAATCAACAAATTGAATTGGAGGTTCATCGCTCGCATTCTGCTGCGAAAGCAAAATCCCCGACGGCTAGTGGTCCGTGCTAGATATGATGAACTCGCACTTTTGGATAGGAGGCGCCTCCCCGCCTTAAACAATGTGCAAATCTATCAACAAAGGATACAAGGGCTTTCAACAAGGTGTTAAGGCCTCGTAAATCAAGGAAGGTACTTGCTGTTAAAAGCATTGGAGGAAACATGTTTAGACCTCGTGGCAAGTTCCGTCCAAATTGGGCAGGTCCTACATCGTCAAGGACATCTTAATCTGGAGGGGCCGTGAGGTTGATAGATATGAATGGCGACGAGTTTGCAAGCCTCATCAACATGGACCAAATTAAAGAAAATTATATTTAACTCACAAAAACTGAACTACCCTTCACCCCAACCATATGAATACGAAGCCTGATTTCCACATTGGATACGTAGAGCACTTGCTTTGAGGTGCGACCCATTAATAATACTTCCCCCCATTTTCCTTTGCTATGTAATTCATCTAAATAGCGAAAAAGCAAGAAAAACAACAAATATGTAAATAATGTAAAGCGAATAAGTGTTGTTTTTATTAAAAGCTTTTGAGGTTCATATCACATAAGTTGCTAAAATAAAAATATGGCACGCAGGCTGCAATAAAAGCTAGAAAAAAAAAGAATAAGCGTCACTCCTTCTTCTCTTTGTTCCATCCCACTCGCACTTGGCTTTCCTTGCCATCTCACTAACTTGCTTCTATCCACCACTTGCACCCGCTTCCTTATATAAGTTTTCTCAAACTTTCTTCTCTGGGCATTAGTGCGTTCCTTTTTTCGAGCAGGTCTTGGATTTCTTGATCGCTCTCATTCAAGTGGGCCTAGCGACTCCAAACAGGTGTAGTCCGTGTCCAAGTCTGTCCTTGAACTGAGCTAGAGTAGTTCTCTCCGAACGCTTAGGGTTAGGAACAACGGCATCTCAACCTCAAGGTCGTTCTCTTAAATTCGTTCCTCTCGCACCTCTGGTCAGCACGAGCCGTCGATGGTGCAGTCAATCCACTTTGTAAAGAAACGCGAAGTGGCCGCGACACCGCTCGTCAAGATCAATACCTCCATCTTTAGGACGGGCAACCCAAAAAGTCCACCCCTTTCAAGGAACGACTGACAACGGAGTGTTTGGGGGCTGCGGGTATCGCGATCTGGGATGACTTCGCCAACTGCAACGCATTAGACGACGGAAAATAGAAAGTCAACGCCCGAAGACCACTAATAGTCAGGCCCTCCTGTCATTCGATGTCATCATTCTCTGAATTACGCCACCATGGAAAACCCACTGATCCAAGTTCTCCACTCACAAAAGAATCGTACAACGCTCAAACGGGACAAGTACGACCTTTTGCGAAGTACAGGTAGCTTTTAGTGTTATACGTTCATGTTCTCAGGAGGCATAATCAAAGATAAGCGTCCCATCAACACATATCTGTCAAGGAAAAAATATTTTGAGAACACTAGAAATACAGGGAATACTACTTTAATAACGAATTAACAGAATGTATTATACCTGCAAATATGAGGACAACACGTCACAGGAGAATTGTACAGGATCTCTTTCCAAGTAGTCTAATTGCAAGCAACATTCCCGCAACAAAGTAAGGAGGGTGAACGACCAACCTCGCATTGTTCAACCAACAGAGATAACGGAGGCAGGCAATATTTCGACTTTTGAGGGAAGAGATAAGAAAAATAGGCAAAAATTAATAAGGCTTTCTACTATGAGCATCACTAATTCTACCCATTGTTTCTAATGTGGTCATTAACTCAATAATCGGACTCGGTGCCAAAAACAATGTCAGAGAAAAACGTTGCGTTTCTCAGCCGTGAAAATTTTTCAACAAAATTGATAAAAGAATTCCGATAAATCAGGGGCGCAAGGGAGGGTGATCTATGGGCCAACCAATAATGGCATTAATTCTGTCAGGCAAATGGTGTATTTCAATTTTGTTAAAGCATAAAGGAATGAGAACGAGGATTCAAAATTTTTAATGGCAGCAAGTAAAAAAGCATATCAATTTTCACATACCGAAAACATCAGGAAAAACGCTGCAAATGATGTCACGATGTCGGCTTTGACCGTGTTGGAGAGATCAGTATCCATGAGTCTGAGCGAGACCAACTTGCGAGTCATGACTCAGAGACTAGAGAATTAACGTGTTTCAGGTTTGTAGTAAAAAAAGGATAAGGGAACGGCTTTCGAGGTGAACAAGTCCCATAAACTCCGTCCCATTTATAATGCATGCCAAACGAGCAAAACCCTAAAATCTTGACGTATATACGCAGTACTGAAGCGATAAGCTGATACAGAGCGTATATTACGCTCCTAGCAGCATATCTCGTAGCCTTGCACATACTAGACTTTCCTTGAAATTTTTGGAAAGTATGAGAACCAAACGTATATTACGCTACTAGGACGTATATACGCAGGAGGGCAGCGTATATACGGCCCCTGTAGCGTATATACGCTCCATACTACCATGGTATAACGCCAGCTTGCGACTCGAATGAATTTCACTTGAATTTGGGGGCGATTTTTTTTTGCCTTTTTCGTCTGAAGTCAGCCACATTTGCAAGTGGGGACGAGTGTTTGTATCGGCTAATACATGGCGCTTTCACTGGGCGACTCAAAATCATCGTAGGATTGTCATTTTTGTTTTTTTTTTCGGGAGAAGTCGGTACTCCAAGATACTAGAGTCACTGCATAAACAAAACACAATACTCATACATGCAAACACATACATAAGTCGCATAGTATACACACACATGCATCATTCATACATAAGTTGCATAGCATAAGTTGCATAGTATAACACCGTAGTTTCAAGGCTAAGTTAGTCCCTAAGTATTCTAGTCTACTGAGGTGCACCCCGGCCCAACCATCTCCCTGATTCTGAAGCGATATAAACTGGGTCAATATTCCGCGAGACATGAGATGGGTGTCGCGACCCGAGGAAGGCATCATAGATTAGCATTGATGGCTGGGGGCCTGAAAACGGAGGAGGTTGAGACACGAACTTGTGATTCTGCTTAAAGCAAACTGAGTCGAGAAATGAAGACGTGAAGAAGCTGGGCACAGACTGCTGTTGTTGACTCTGAAATACAAAGCAGGAAAAGTATTTCAAACAAGCTAAGGAAGCTAAAAATAAAAAAAAGCGTTGGGTGAAGGATAAATGTTCCTTTCTCTTTCCATGAGCTTGCGAGTCTTTTCAGAGTTCATTTCAAGAATCAAATACCTCAGCATTCGCATCCGATCTCGCACGGTTAAACTGAAGGCAATCACAAGCGTTAACTCACAAGCAAAAATGAAATCATAGAAGACATAACAATATATTCACTCTTCCGACAGTCAGTGGCAAGGAACGTGTAGGCATGAGCTCTGCTCAGGCGCTCGTCCAAGGTCTCCCGACTGACCGGATCGCCCATCATAACTGATGGTAAGATAGCAGAAGGAACAACTCCATCCGCCAAATTCATCCTGCTACATAAAGCGAGAAAAACTGTTAAACATGGACGCAAGACAAACAGTTCCGAATACAAAAGAAGTGGAAGGACCTAGGCGACGGAATGTACTTGACAGCAGGAGCCAGGCGGGATCAACACTATTCACTATACACACCCTCAAGTAAGTGAGAATGTGTAATTGCTCAAAAGACAGACTTCTAAGTGCCCGCAGCAGGTTTGCATGCATCATCATTGCCGGAAGGAATCGCAGGGAAACAGGAAAATCTGAGCATAACTGCCTCCTACACGTTCCTGCTATAGACACGCGTGGTAGGCGCATGAACACCGACGAGTCCCAGTCATGAAGGGCTGAGGCAGAGCTGAATGAAGCTTACCGGCGAAAGGACGAAAAGTGCAAACACTATGATTAATAGAACATGGGAAGATGTCACCGAAGTATTGAAATTGAAAAGGAAAAAACAAGGGCAAGATACTTCGTGACCTTCTACGTTTAATCTTCTACGAGTGTCCTATCAGAGCATTGGGGTCTCAAAGCTCTGACGTCGCGCCACACAAGCAGCGGGATACTGTGGAGGCCCAGGAGGTTGGGGGCTAGAGGGCGAAGATAAGAGTACCCGAGCTGCAACGAAACAAAGGTAAAGTCAAACGTAAAGTGAAAGAAAGACAAAGATACAAAAGGCAAGTATACCTCAATCACCGCCATGGCTGTAATCGCACTTCATGACATTCTAATTATGGCAAGCCTTCCTCATGGCTCACAGAGCAGCTGAGCATAACCTAAACGGCCCGTCCATATTTTCGACAGCGTCAAATCCCTTAAAGAACAAGGTAACCTGCAATGGCAACGGGTTTTCAGCCCCGGCATCCGGGTACCAAAAAGCTGTTGACATCAACAGCAGATATGCGAGCTCGCTGGACCTCAGTATACATTGTCATTCGTCCAACCCTCTAAGAGGCCCAGGCTCACTACTTCTCCTTCTCGGAAAAAGCACAAATAGGGCAGCAGCTGAGGAAGTTCTCTGAACTTAGTGTTCAGAAAGGGGTATCTGACCACAGGTTGCCCGGTGAAAGTCAGGCCAGTAAGCATAGAAAGTCAAAAGGAGTGATAGTCATTTCACCCACGGAAAGTGAAAGTGTTGGTAGTGGTCCAGAACCACTCCTAAACTGGCAGACAAAAGGATGAGGAGCGAGAGTCGGTCATCTATGGCCTTAATAGTCTCTACGAAATGTGAGAACCAGTCTTCTCCATAGTCCATAAGTCCGGATCTTCAAGAGTGTCGCACAGAAAAAGTTGGCACTCCGTGAGAGTGGCCATGCTCGCAACTCATAATTTTCCTGCAAAGTCAAACAAACCATAAATGACCACAATCACCGAACGCAAAGAAGAGAAAGGGATGTGCTTACATCTGAAAGAGGGGCGAGACGATATATGAATCTCCCTATGCACATAACTGATCCGGAGCTAGGGGCATTTCCAGGTGTTTTTTCGACTGGAACGAGTAGGGACACCTCCCCTCTCTAGAATCCTCCTCACATGGATTCCCGCATCCTAACAAGAAATACAAACGATTAGGAAGACAATCGGTCAGCATAAAACGGCTATACAATGGACAATACCAAACACCTAGAAAATTACAAACATATTAACAAATGACTTTGGAATAAAGTTCTAAGGTTTTGTGTAGTGAAACCAATATACATAATGAATAAGCAAAGCAATGCAATTTGACTTCAAGGCTATACATTAACGTGGAGAGCTTTTGGAATAAAGTTTCGAAGTTGTCATGTAGTGACATAGCCAGTGGCATATCAAAGCCTACATTAACGATGGTTTTGAATAAAGTTTTAAAGCCATCGTGTTAAATGAAAGCAAGCCGAGAATGTCTCGCCAGAGAATCGAAGGCTATACATTATATTAAAAAGGAAGGCTTGAATAAGTTTTCTGGTTGAAGCATTCGAATTGGATTTCATAAAGCTAAGAGCAATACTACACCAATGGTTGAGTTTCAAGCAAATGGACAAGCCTTGAAAGGTTGAATTATGAAGTCCAGCTCACCAAAGCAATGGTTTGCATTTCAAATCATCAATCATCAAGATGCAAATTAACATCAAGTTAAGGAGATTTTGGTTCCAAGGCAAAATTCCAAGTAGTTCATAGAATTCAACCAATTGGATAGAATTCGGCCAGATAAAGAGGGGAAAAATCAACTAGTATTTTCGAGCAACACTGCTAATTCATAAGGTCATCTCAATTCAAGGCCAAAACAAGCGAAAGATAGAGCATACAAAAAGATAAATATCTCTCAATCATCACCCCAAACAATTGCAAGAACTGACAAATTCAGCAAGTTGAGTCATGAAAATAAACCCCTAAAGCTGAAAAATGAGACAAAAAATTCAAAATGGAGGAGAATTGTACCCCGCACATTTAAGAGTATGTCTTCAAAGAATGGTTCTAACTTCTTTAGGCTTGAATTTAAAACCAGATAAGGCAAGAATTTGGCAAGCAAGAACTCGAAATTGGGAGCAATGGGCAAATGAAAACAAAAGTGCGGAGTTGGATAAATCGCCCTAAAAGAAGCGTATATATCGTGAAGATCCTGCGTTATACGCAAGTAAATGAGCGTAAATACGCAGGTATTCAGCGTATATAGTCCTTCTGAAAACTTGCCACTTTTCAACAGTTGGTCGCGCATTAATTTTCGATATCACGGTCATTCAAACTCCCGGTGGTAGGAGTGGGCCCGGCCCATAGCGATAGGGGTGCGCGCTTTGGTACTACATCGAGGTGCTTTGCGTGGGCTTGAGCCAGGAACGTGTTCCGCACGTGATCGTTGGGTAGTGTTGTCGGTAGGGGATCGCCAACCGGCTAGAAAGGTTATTCACGGACGCCGATTTCATCACTGATTACTCTTTTGGGGAGACACTTTTAGGTGTCTACAGTATTATAAGACCAGCCTTCTAAAATCTTCTGCTACTTTTTGGTTCATACATCACATTTCCACATCACTTGTGTTCGTGTCCATTTAATTTGGACTTATCATTCATCAGGGAAATCTCTGCAGTTTCGGTATGGTTATGGTTCTAGAATCTAAATGAGTTTCCATTTGTTTGTTACTTTGGTTTGTTCCTAACTCCCTGTGCATATGTTTCTGAAATTTTCTTGAGAAATGTCATGATTATGGGTATCCTCTGTCGCTACTCTTTAATCTGAGTATCTCCACCTTATGAGAAATTAATTCCAAACTCCTCGAGTTTTTATGAGAAATTAATTCCAAACTCCTCGAGTTTACTTTACTGAGTATTCTGGTATCTTAAGCATAAAATAGTGCTCAATATCCAAGTTATTCGGACTAAGTTGGACTTTATAGTCATTTCTGAAGTGTGTCATTTATGCCAGTCATTGTTATGCTTTGGTTAATGTTAAACTTTTGTACACGGTATTGTTGTTTTTAATCAATTTTGGGTTTTAGAGAAGAAAAAAGGGAGGTGCTTGTTTAGTTGGGGCTATGGGAGGTAATTTCTTTTTCCCTGTTTCCTTTTTGTATAAGATTTTTTTTGTGTGATTTTTATTGATTTTGAGGTGGACTTCTTGCATTAATAGTAAGTTGAATATTCCTTATGAATTATTGTGTATGTTTAATTGATTTTGAATAGGAATTCTGATCAGGAGTAAGTAGCCCCATTACAGTAGTCTTAGGCTCTTAGCTAAAGCAAGGATGAGGTCTTATATCTGTTTGTGTGTAAACGTTTGGAAAGGGGGAAGGAAAATAGATAATTTTGACATGTTTGACCCTCTTGGTTCGTACAAGACCTTTGTATATTCCAGGAATTGGTGGTGACTTTTTTTGTTCACTCACATGCTTTGGTCACTTTATTGTCTTAAGAAATGAGATTTGGTTTTTAGTTGTTGTGTCTTCCAGCTTGTATGCTTCATTATATAGTCTTTTGGTTTCTTTAAGGTTTACAAGGTAGAAAGGGAGAGAGAGTTCATTTGTTGGAGATAAGGGCAGGACAAGAGAGGCATGGTTTCTTATCTTTACTCTCTTTAAAACCATGATCGACTTTTCAATCAAGGTTATAATATATGTCTCAATATTACTACAACAAAAACTTAAAGACTCCATCAGTAATCAAAGATAAGGTTATTGCAAGATTGTTCTATGGACACAAAATGTTGTACTAGATCTGATAAATGAATTTTAGATAGTTGATTATTGACAATGCTTATTGTGTCCTCATCTCACTATTGGATTATGTACGTATAGACAATGCCTATTAAATACAAAGGATTGAGTGTATAATGTTTCTTAATCAATTTAGCTTCTATATGGTCTGCCTATATAGTCTCTTTTAAAATTATCAGTTTAGGATTATAAAATTGCTTGCTTTGTTTCTAAATATGGTAGATTTTAAGCTGTTTTGCGCTTACTGGATCTTTAAGCTTCATCCCTTTGTTCGTATCCCGCTCTGCAAAATTACATGGAGATTTTGGCCTATCTGAAATTATACTTCTCTATATCAAATGAATTTACTTTAATAAAGTTGGAATTAGAGTTGATTAAGATTTTACGAGCAAGCTGAGAGAATCATTGGGTGCCCTGGTAAGGAGCTCGACAAGTTAAAAGTTAAAAGTATAAAACATTTATGCTGCTTCTTGGAATCTTGTTGTCTAAGGTATTTGTAAGGGTTTGCACCCCCTTTTAGCTATGACTGAGTTAATTTTTAAGGGTTTGTATCCTTGTGTTTGTTTACAAATAGGATTTACTTTAAGTTTTGTAAGTTTAGTGCTCAGAATAAACATGCAGAAATGAGCAGAGAGCTCCTTACCTAAGCTAGTTTGAGTGTTGATGTTGATGTGCATGTCAATGTGTTCCCACAGAACGGTTGGAGCCCTAATTCATGTATGGTTGAAGAAAATGTTTTTCAACAAAATGGGTTTAATCCTTGCTCAAATGAGGTTAAAAATAATGAATGTCTAACAGGGATTAAATCTAGAGTTGCCCATCTTTCAGCTTTAACAGAAAGATTAGTACAATAAGTTTTTACTACCAGTGATGCAACCCAATAGCAGTTTCGTTTAATGTTTTTTGGCTGGTAATTGTTTGTAAATATGTATAGCTCCTTGGGTATATTACTAGGGTTTATGAACAAGTATGTATTGTCATTTGTCGTTGTGGATGTGTTTATGTTGTCCTTAGCTGAAGCACTTCAGTTAAGGAAATAAATACTCAAAACTATCTTGCTTGCTTGGTGGTTTAATATGTAAGCAAGCAAAAATCTTCTATAATATTGTCCTTTTGCAGCTAAAATATGCATTTACTATCATAATCTTGGAACAATATGTGACAGAAGTAAATGACTATAGTTTATTGTGTTTCATCAGCCTTTTGTATTTTTAAAGATCGTTTATTGCATAAATTGTGAATGCTTTGATGATGAATGATGTTCATTATAAAAGTCAACATGGCAAGAAACCTGACGATGTCTGTTCTTGGAATTTTAGCACGCATGGGTATAATGAGTATATATTTTACATAGGTATCGTCCTTTGATGATTGTGGTTTGCTAATGTCTATCATAATTGATGTGTTGTGGCTACAGAGAAGAAAGCGAATGGTGGGTGCTTCCTTCGATCGAGTTTGGTACTGTGCAAGCTTTTCCAAGCCCGACCCATTGATTATCACATTGCCAATCAGGAGATTCAGGATTTAATATTATACAGTAATGATCATGATCAGTTATGGCAGTCTTAATATTTTTATAAGGTTACTATCAAGCTATATTGGTCTTCTCCTATTTTTGGAAATTTTTCTTGTACTCATTATGTAAATCTTGAAGAGGCTGTAGTGTTTGGTGTAGTGAGTTATGTATACACCATTTTTCTTCTATAGTTTCGAAACTTTTGATTAGGCAGGGCCCATTCAGAGCTGAGTTGATTTTTTTCTTGTCAATATGCTGTAAATAACACCATCTATGACATAAAGTGTGATAGATATATTTATATACACATCTTACTTGCAAAATAAATGGATTTCCGAGCTATTCTTAATCCAATAATGTACACTAATATACAAAATTAGATTGATTCTGATCCTTTGGGGAAAGACAGGTAAAGTGTTGATCTTGTATGGAGTACTATTTTTAATTAATACAAGACCAATAATAAAAATACCTGTCTTTCCCAATTTTTCAAACTTATTTATTTATTTATCTAAGGAATGAAAGGGTTGATTTTTTAAGGGTTTATTATTATTATTATTATTATTGTTGTTGTTGTTGTTGTTGTTGTTGTTGTTGTTGTTGTTGTTGTTGTTGTTGTTGTTGTTGTTGTTGTTGTTGTTGTTGATGTGTTATATTATTATTATTATTATTATTATTTATTTATTTATTTTTTCGGTGAAATTTTTATAAGGGTTTATTAAGTATGTAAAGGTTTAATTTTTAATGAGAGCACTTCGGGTAACTTTCATGCATTAACCCTTCTTAAAAAACTTTCATTTACACACCATTCAAGTCCCATCGGTAACATAAACATTCATTAAAACCTTGAATAACTCCTCCAAGGTAAACAAACATTGGTTAGTCTACCAGATCACCTACTACCAAAGGAAACACACAAACACAATACACACAAAAGTAAAAAAGGAACACATCACAAACCACATTTGTTGTAGCAAGTAATTTGGGAATGACATGTCCTGGCTACAAGATTTCCCTAGCTTCTGGGTTGAGAGAGGGGTGTAGGCTTCCCTTCAATGCTACCTCGGGAGAGCTGACCTTCTATTGGACAAAGTACGACTCCTGGCTATCTCCGGTCTCCTGGTTGATGTTCGTTTGCTTCTTGCTCCTAGCACCTCAAAGTTGGCCTGACACCTGCACAAAGGAGAATAGTCCTATTTGGATTATCTCCCCTCCAATGCTTAAGTAAGTACGGGTTTAAGGGAGTAAAAGTGCCAAGCTAAAGAGAGAAAGTAGTGAGAGATGCTCTCAAGTTGGTTGGAAGTTATATGCAATTAATGCTAGGAGAATGTGGGTGCCATAATTGTGATTTCTCGAGGTATTTATAGGCAATCCCTCAAAAACCAAGGCAACCCTTAGATGTGTGACACTTGTCACCATCCGTGCTTCCTTGTGTCCCTTACTACCGTTTTGGTGTAGGAACGTTGGTTCTCCGTCTGGTTTCAGTCCGAATTAATTTAATCAGTAGCGCTTGCCATGTGGATCGCTTTGACCCAATATTTGGAGGACACGTGGACAAGGATTTTCTATGCCACATCATTTGCCCCTCAAAGACCCTCTAAATCGTTGGATTTATAAGGTGTTTCATCTTGATTTTACATTAATTTACACTTTGCAAATAAACCATAAATCAAATAATTTCTCTCGTTCTCTTTTTTTTTGCTTTGGGAAGTGTGCCCTCGTGAGTGGGGAGTGGCCTGACCAAGAATTCCAATCACCCAACATTTCATTCGCGTGGCGGCTGTTCAGGTGGCCAATTCGGCCTTCTCGCTCAATTTCCTTCTCCATTTTAAATTTGAAAAGAAGGGGGAAGAGGAATGGTTGAGGCTGGGGTATAAATACCCCTTGAAGCGGAGAGAGAGGAACTTTTTTAGCTCTGACTTCTCTCTAAAAAATCACTCTCGCCTCGCACTTCTCTCTCTACACTTGGCAAGTTTTCTGAGTTCGACGACGATGTAGCTTCGCAGTTCGCGACTTCTCAAGCTTCGTTCTTCGTAGTTTTTCCAGATCTTCTTCAACACTTTGTTGACTTCGCACTTCAGGTACTGTTCGCACCTTTCCTTTCTTCGCACTTATTCTTTATTATTTTTTAGCAAAGTAATAATGAGAGACGCAAATTCTACGGTCTCTTCGCCCAATAAGAATAGAGTTTGGGGCTTGGAAGAGCCTAGTCCAACTTTGCCTGGCTCCATTTTAATTGCTCTCTCCTCTACCCTTGATTTTTTGTACTCGCACTCTATAGCTCCTCGTCCCATCCTTGACATAGTGTCTGTTCATATCAGGATGCCTCGCATTAAGACCACTACTACAAGGAGACTTGAGAATTAAATATGGGAAGACGAGGAGCCAGAACCAAGTACCACTGACCGTTTGCCCATGCGAGTGGAAGACTCGAATCTTGACTCCGCAGATATAAGTGCGAGCATAAACGCTGCTTTACACGAAAGCAACGACGAGGAGACTAATTTAAAATCTTCCAAGATTAAGGGCGAGGAGGCAGAATACGAGTAGGATCCCTTAGCGTGGATCGCCAAGAATAAGCCTCCAGTAGAGTAATCTTCTGAGGATGAGGACAAGGACAGTCCTCCCTCAACCATAGTACGCACCTCACATTGGCTTCGTCGCCTGAAGTCAAGGAGAGGTTCGTGATCCCTGCTGAGGGGACTACGATCACCCAGACTACGGAGAACACCTTTGCAGTTTATAAAGTAGTGGTGGCCTGGACTTGGGTCATCGCTTCCCTTTACACCCCTTCATAATAAATTTGATGAAGGCCTATGGCATAGGCCTCGCACAGTTGACACCGTAGTCATGCTGTCACATCCTTGGTTATATGGCCACCTGTAAGGTGAAGGGTTGGCCATGCAAGACTGAGGTCTTCCTTTGCATGCATCTGATCTCCAAGAACAACAGATGCCAAGCTGGTTAGTTCTAGCTTCAGCAGAAGGGAAAGTATATGACCTCGCTGGATAAGCCAAATAAAGTGTACAACTGGAAGAATGACTTCTTTCTAGTGCACACCGACAACACACTCCTCGCCAAGATCCTCTCCTCTTGGTCCTCGCATCAGAATGCATTTAAGGAGAGCGATTTGGGTGTGAGAACTCCTGATATTGTATAGTAGTTGGAGTACTTCGAAACTACGGAGTACACGTATAGGGCCTTGAATCACAAGACCACGGTCCCCAAGAACTGGCTCCCAACCCTTAAGTGCTTCTGCAATCAGGATTTTATGCGAGCATTTGACCTCGCAGGTGGTCGCAGAGTAGAGCGAGAGCTGAGAGGTAGATTTTTCGACTTCCTTAATATTGTTTTTATCTGAACTTTTTCTAACCAAGTGTTCCTTCTCTCAGATTTTGCTTGCACGAGACTTCCTAGTCATTTACGTGGGACCATGTCTAGCGAGGACTTTCAAGCTTTCTCAGCCGCATGGCGATTGAAGGCTCTTACAGAAAAGAATGCCATTCATCGGGTAAGTTCCTTCTCTCGCATTTACTTCTCGCCTTTCGCATGAAAAGTTTTCTCAAATGCGAAGGCAATAGGCTCGTGTGTCACATGAACATTTGCTCAAATGCGAAGCACGAGTCAGTTTTTCTGCTTAACTTACGATGTTTCTCACTTAGAATCTTTTCAATTTGCAGAAGCTAGAGAAGCCTTCCGATATCCTCAAAACTATGAGGTCCTCTACCTCAGAGAAAGACAAGTCTTCCAAATCTACTCCCAAAGCAGATGAGAAGAAGAAAACTTCTGCATACACGGTGTTGAAGAAGACACCCACCTCGCGGGGCGAGGAGAAAGAGAAAGTAAAACCTTCCTTGCGGGGCGAGGAGAAAGAGAAAACAAGACCCTCCTCGCAGGTTGAGGAGAAAGAGAAAATAAAACACTCCTCGCGAAGTGTGGAGAAAAGCAAATCCAAAAACTCCTCGCGAAGCGGGGAGAAGAAAGCGGAACACAAATCGCCCTTGCAATCAGCGGGGAAGTCCACTGCACCTCGGGAACCTGCGAAGCCTGGGGTGAAAATAAGTGAGCCCTCCGAGGGCCAGAAGAAGAGGACTGCCGAGGTGATCGACAAAGGGAAAAAGGTTGAAGTGGATGTTAAGAAGCCCAACGTCCAAAGCCAACTCCTTCAAAGCCAAAGGGGGACACCTCGCAGTCAGCTCAGGTTGGCGAGAAGAGACCTCCTTCGCCTTCTCTGTCTGAGCCATCGACGAAGAAGCAGCAGACATCAGGTACATCTAGCTTTCCTCACAGTTCGATTCTGGGTCCAAATGCTCATCCCACTAAGGTTCGCATCTTTAACAAGTATGGAATGGATCCTGCTTTGTTTCGGCCGCGAACCCCTAGTGGGTCGCAGTCTTCAGAGGTGACATATCAAAGGAGATCAAAGACTTTGCATGATTCTCCTCTTTCATGGCCTCGCCACCCTGATCTACATGGCTGGTCTGACTCAGATACCGTTCCATATGTGCCAGGTGCTGCGAATGATGGATCTCCAATCCTCGAGCAGACTTTTGTTGACATGTCTGCGATGGGCGAGGTTACCAAGGTCCAAGATAAACCTCCTTCTCTAGTTCCTACTGTTGAATAGCTGGAGGAGCTTCGCAAGCGGGCTGAAGCCCTTAAATTCTTCCCTCCTGAATTTACCTATGTGGGGAACCTCGACCAGATTAACTTCGAGGAGCTATTGGCCAACCTAACGGTCGAGCCCCCACTAATTTCCTCCCCTCTGGAGAGGCCAGAGCCACAAAGCCACCTGTCATTGAGGGTTGATGACAACTTTGTCCAAGGCTTGGACAAATTTATTGCGAGGAAACACCCTTCGCTGGTTACTACCCTCTCCGTTGATGATTTGGAGGATGACAAGTGGTTGGAGGTTGATGAGGTCGACCACTATTCTTCTCGCAAGTTCAGTGCAGATAAGAAGAAGAAGATAGTGGGCGATATGGTCCGCTATGCAAGCAAGGAATACAAGGACAGCCTCGCTATTTACGCGACTAGATCTTGCGTGGGTCGCCGATGTAAGTTCTCTTACTTCACTTTATTTTTGCTTAAGTATGCTCTCTCGCACTTTTTTATTTTAACTCTAACATCGCTTCGCAACTTTTTCTTCAGGTGATGGTGCGACTGGATTGTGTCGCCAAGGCCATGCGAAAGGCTAATCGTGAGGCCAAACACAAGGAGCTGTTGTACCAAGAGTCCCAAGAGTACCTCTCGCAGCAGACCCTTGCCATCAAGGTAGATGATGCAGAGGTTACCACTCCCTTCTTCAAAAGCACAACCTCCCGGCCAAACATGTGGCTGAATCAGCAGGAAAGGGGGAAGAGAGAGTAAACAAGGTCGTCGCTGACAGGGCTGAACAAGAGGTGGCTACGAAGCTCGCTAATGCGATGCCTAAGGTCGAGGAAGAGGCAATGGCGAGGGCAGAGGCTAGAGTTTAAGATGAACTTGCGAACCTTCATTTCATTGCTGAAGAACTAGACCGAGAGCTCGCAGAGCAGAAGAAGAACCAAAAAATCAAGTTCACAGAGGCTAAAAACTCAAGCATTGAGGATATACAAACTTTGATGGAGCAGGCTTGGCATCTCTTTCCTGCGAAGAGGAGTTATTGTTTTCGCTGCTTTGAGGAGAGATTGGACTACAGTGAAACTGTCAACATCATCCAAAAGATTCCTGACACCAAGGAAGAGCCAAGGCCTCCAATTCCATAGAAGAACTTCCAATACGTCTAGGTCGACACTGAGCATTTGACGGATTCGGCATTCTCCTCTGATTCTTCTTCAGACGGCGAGGACCACCCTCGCCGAGATGACAGCAGCAGCAGCAGTGATGATGGCGAGGAGGGAGATGCCAAGAAATATGGAGAACACGATGTCGATGTTGTCCAAGATGGTGACGACGTAGACCAAGATGAACACGTCGACATCGAAAACATCAACGATGCGGATGATGCTGATGTTCGCATTCGATGAAGACCACTTCTCCTCGCCCCTCAACTTTTGCCCAGCCTAGCTTAGCAATGTATTCTTGTTGTATACCCAATTTGTATAAGTACTAAGCCTCGCACAACAATTATTTTTTGATAAGAAAGCTTTGTAATCTCACTTTCCAAATCTAAAAGAAGCTTTCTTGCCATCCATGAAATGTTTCAAGTCCAGTATCTCGCAGTTTTTCTTTGCTTTTTATTTTTTGCATTCGGACTTCGCACTTCCTGCTACTTAGTTACACTTTGCCCCTATAGTCCATGGGTCTTTTCTTGGTCGCATGGGCTACACTATTTGCCAGATTTAGTGTAAGCATATATGTGTGATCAGATTCCCTTCCAGATGGTGAGAACTCTTACTTGTGCGAGATGTCTAAGTTTACATATTCTAAGAATTGATTGGCTTGAGACCTAGCAGAGGTCTCAAGTCAATCAATCATACTAATTGCCCTTAAACTTGGAGATTGAGTCAAGGAAGTCACAGTCTTATCTCCCTCGCAGGTCGCAACTGCTCTGGTTTTCAGATATGTGCGAATCAACTTTAAGCTTTTTTACAAAACGGTAGGCTCGCACGTCGCAGCCTGCCCTGGTTTGTAGATTTTGTGCAAGCCAATTTTGGACGTTTTTTACAAAACGGTAAGCTCGCACGTCGCAGCTTGCCTTGGTTTGCAGATTTTGTGCGAGCCAATTTTGAACGTTTTTACAAAACGGTAAGCTCACACGTAGCAGGTTGCCCTGGTTGGCAGATTTTGTGCGAGCCAATTTTGAACATTTTTACAAAATGGTAGGCTTGCACGTCGCAGCCTGCCTTGGTTTGCAGATTTTGTGCGAGCCAATTTTGGACGTTTTTACAAAACGGTAAGCTCGCACGTAGCAGCTTGCCTTGGTTTGTAGATTTTGTGCGAGCCAATTTTGAACGTTTTTACAAAACGGTAAGCTCGCACGTCGCAGCTTGCCTTGGTTGGCAGATTTTATGCGAGCCAATTTTGAACATTTTTACAAAACGGTAAGCTCGCACGTCTCAGCTGATTCCTTAGGCAAAATGCAAAACCATATGCGAAGCGATGAATGCTTTCCCAATTTAGTTGATAGGTCGAATCCCCATACTTGTATTATTTATTAATGCCTTTTGGGTCACTTGCCCTTGATATGACATGGAGCGAGGCCGCTTCCGTTGATTTTACAAAATGGTAAGCTCGCACCTCGCACTTTTTAATCTCCAGTGCAAGTCAGTTTCTATAGATTTTACAAAAATGGTAAGCTCGTATGTCGCATTTTGTATTGGTCGCTTGCCCTTCGCACATTTTCAGAGCTATTTACTCGTCGTACGTTGTCTAGGAATGTTTGTTCCCTTGCATACCTAGGGACGTTTTCCCTCCTTTTTAGTTTGGGACATTTTCCCTATTTTGATAATTTTGTCGAGTTTGGAAACTTCTAAGCACATTACTTGTTAAAAATTTTGCCAAATTCTTAGGTTAATTTCAACAAGAAAGTTATCAATTAAATCTCATTTTGAGATCAGCCATGGGTGTAAATTATTCGTTTTGAATTTTACTCTATGCCCAAGGAGGGGAGTTGCCCCTGTTAAGATAACAAAAATTTGAAGTTCAAAGTATTGAAGGCTTTCATTCAATCTAGATACTTCAAAAATTTACAAGTTTTGAGCGCCTTCAGGTCGACTCAAACTTGACAATGCGAGTGCACGCTTGTCAACTCGACTTAGGATGAGCACCTTCAGGTTGACTCATGAATGTTTACTTAAACAAAGAATTTTCTTAAGTTGTCGGCATTCCATGGATGGGTAAGCCGTTGCCCTTGACCATCTTCTAACTTGAAAGGTCCATCCCTTAACACCTCACAAATCTTGTATGGACCTTCCCAATTTGGGGTCAACTTTCCATCTTCCTGTTCCCTTCCTGTGGATTCCATCTTTCTCAACACTAGGTCTCCCAATTGGAGAGGCCTATGGTTGACTCTTTTTTTGTATTCCCGGGACATCCTTAACTTATAAATTTGTTGGTGAAGAAGAGCGTTACCCCGGATCTCAGGTATGAGGTCAAGATTAAACTTCATAGCTTCCCAATTTCCTTCTTCGGTGTACAGCATGACCCGTAGAGTTGGTTCATACATTTTGATGGGCAACACCGCGTCAAAGACAAAAACATGAGTGAATGGAGTCTCACCCATTGTGTTCTTCACCGTCGTTCGGATAGACCATAGCACATTGTACAACTCATCCACCCATAAACCCTTTGTATGGTCCAACTTCTTCTTTAATCCATTACTTATGATTTTGTTGAAGGACTCAACCTGTCCATTAGCTTGGGGATGTGCCATGGAGGAAAAGTGGGCAGTGATTCCTTGGTCCGAAAGCCAATTGGTGAGGATATTGGAATCAAATTGAGGTCCGTTGTCAAAGACGATGGACAGAGGCACGCCATAGCGAGTGATGATATTCCTTGTTAAGAACCCTTGGAGTTTAGGCACCTTGATGTTTCTCATCAGCTCAGCTTCTACCCATTTGGTGAATTAGTCGACTGCCACAATCAGGAATTTCTTTTGCCTCGGAGCTTGAGGAAAAGGTCCAAGGATGTCTACACCCCACTTAGCAAATGGTAAAGGTGATAGCACATGGGACAGTTGGTTTGCTGGCTGTTGATGAATGTTGGCATGGATTTTACACTTTTGACACTTCTTGACTAAGTTAGCAGCATCCTCTCTCAAAGTTGGCCAATAATAGCCCGTTCGAAGGGTCTTTTCAGCTAAAGACATTGCCCCAATGTGTGATCCACACTAGCCTTGATGAATATCATCCAACATTTCTGCCCCCTTCTCAAGAGTAATGCATTTGAGTAAGGGGTGAAAGAAAGAATTCTTGTAGAGCTGGCTATTCCAATATATAAACCACGTATCTCGCCACTTCACATACTTAGCTTTTTTAGGATCAAGAGGTAGGATTCCGGTTTGCTTGAACTCAATGATCTTGTCCATCGAAGTGCTTCCCCTATTGATGTAGTGGACCTCGTCTAGCTCATCTATACTCCGTTGGTTTTTGACTTCCCAAAAGACTGACCTTGGAGAGTCACCTGTAGTTGAGCTAGCCAACTTGGACAATGCGTCGACTTGATTATTTTCTGACCTAGGCACTTGCACTAGGTGAAAAAGTTCTAGCCCTTCAATCTCCTTCTTGACCATGTCTAAGTACTTGATCATATTCTCGTCCCTGGCCTCATACTCCCCATTGACCTGGCTCACCACTAGTTGAGAGTCTGACATAGCATCAATTTTTCATGCCCCAGCCTCCTTGCACATTCTGATTCCCGCCACAAGAGCTTCATACTCGGCCTCGTTGTTAGATGTCTGGAATTTGAATCGCATGGCATATTCGAATGTATCTCCTTCCGGAGACTTGAACAAGATTCCTGTCCCACAGCCATTTTGGGTGGAAGATCCATCCCCAAATAATGTCCAAACGTCGCTTGATGTTTCGGCCGGGGGAGGGCTGGTCATTTCGACAATAAAGTCTGCTAGGGCTTGCCCCTTTATGGCCTTCCTTGGCTCGAACTCGAGGTTGAAACCATTTCATGCTATCGCCCATTGCAACATTCTTCCCGAAGACTCCAGCTTGGTCAACGGTTGCTTGATTGGCTGGTCCGTGTAGACGACAATTTTATGTGCAGCAAAGTAGGGCGGGGCTTTTTGCTAGCCATCATGAGTGCTAGACCAAATTTTTCAGACGTGGCGTAGCGCATTTCAGCTCCTTGAAGTACATGGCTTACAAAGTAAACTAGCAATTGAGCTCCTTCCCTCTCAGCCACCAACACAGCCGACAAGGCATGTTCTGAGACTGAGAGATACATATACAACGTCTCTCCATCCATGGGGCTCACCAACCTTGGAAGAGAGTGCAAGTGTTCCTTCAACTTGACAAAGCTAGCTTCGGCCTCTTTGCTCCATTTAAATTTAGCACTCTTTTTGGTTGCCTTGAAGAAATATTGACACTTGTCTCCAAACTTGGAGAGAAATCTTCCAAGCGCCGCTAGAGAACCTGTCAGCCTTTGTACTTCTTTCACGTTTCTCGGCGATTGCATGTCTAGGAAAACTTTCACTTTGTCGGGGTTAGCCTCGATACCTCTTTCATCAACCAAGAACCCCAACAACTTGCCAAAAGTAACCCCAAATACACACTTCTTCGGATTCAATTTCATGCCAAAGTGATGCAAAGCATTGAATGTCTCTCGTAGATCCCTGGCAAGATTTTCCTTCTTTTTGCTTTCGATGATCATGTCATCAATGTAGGCTTCTACATTCCTTCCAAGCTGCTTAGCGAAGATGGTGTTTACACATCTTTGGAAGGTAGCAGGGGCATTTCTCAAGCCAAACGGCATTACCTTGTAACAATACAATCCATTGTCAGTGACAAAGGATGTCTTGTCCTGGTCTTTCTCCTTAAAAGGGATTTGATGAAACCCTGAATAAGCATCTACGAAGCTCATAGCCTCGTGCCCCGCTGTAGAATCTACTAGCTTGTCAATTTTTGGGAGTGGAAAGCTATCTTTTAGACAAGCCTTGTTCAGATCTGTGTAGTCCACACACATTCTCCATGTCCCATTTGGCTTGGGAACTAGCACAACATTGGCCACCCACTCTGGATATTGGCAAGGATGAATGAATCTGGTGTCTAGCAGTTTTTTAACTTCCTCGTCAGCTGCCTTGCTTCGCACTGGACCCAAGGTTCTCTTCTTTTGCTTGACTGGTTTGAAGGTGGGATCAACGTCTAAGCTATGCTGGGCGATCTTTGGATCAAGCCCTAGCATCTCTTCTGTTGAGAAGGCGAATATGTCCTTGTACTCTCTTATCAAGTCTTTAATCTCTTGCCCTAGTTTATCATTCATAGCATCACCTACCTTGACCGTTCTCCCTGGTAAGGTGGGATCTAAAGCGAAGTCCTCTTGCTGACCCCCTAGCTCTGACCGAGAGATGGAAGCAAACAAACCATGTATGGCCATCATTTCTTGATGAGTGTCGTGAACCATTAGCACCTCGCCGGACTTTCTTTTCTTATTGACCCCTTGTTTTGAGGTCTCAGGCACATCATTATCCTTGCCCCCAGCAAGTGGCTTGACAGTGGTTAGGTAGCACTCTCGAGCGACTTGCTGATCTCCGTAGATTGTGCCAACCTTGCCCTCGTCGCTTATAAACTTCATTAACATTAAATGAGTGACCACCACAGACTTAGAAACATTGAGTGTTGGCCGGCCGATGATAACGTTGTAGGCCGTCATGTTTTAAACCACCAGGAACTTGACCCGCAAGTGCCTACAAATGTTTTCCCGTCCTAGACGGAGGGTGAGAGTGCTACTCCTACTGGCTGAATGATGCCACCACAAAAACCAATTATGGTATTGTGGCATGGCACCAAATCATCATCATTGTACTTCAACTTCTGAAGACACTTGAAACTTATGATGTCGGAGGAGCTTCCCGTGTCAATAAGAATGCGATGGACACGCTTATTCCCTACCTTCATTTTGACCACGAGAGGGTCATCATGGGGGGTGCTTACCTCCCCACGATCCTTCTCGTAAATGAGAATATCTGGGAATTTCTTCTCCTCGTCTTTGTCAAGGAGCATTACTTGTTGAGGAGTCCTCACATAGTCTAGATGGCCCTTGGCCGTTAGACCTCCTGCAGCAAATCCTCTAGAGATCGTGTGGACGATTCCAGAGTCTGAATGTTCCTCGTTTGGGGCACCCTAAGTTGAGGGGGATTTCATTAGAATTCGCTTAATCAAGTGCTTGTTCACCTTGCCTTGAGGTGCTAGACAATCAATAGTTCGTTGTAGGGTGTAGCAGTCGTCGGTGACATGTCTAGGCTCCTTTTGATACTTGCAATACTTGGACTTGTCCCTCTTTTCGATCTCAGTTTTGATTGGAGGGGGATCTTCAATGTGAACATCTCGAATTACTTCCTTGTAGACTTGGAAGAGATCTTTGGTGTATTCAATTGTTGGGGTGTAGCTGAACTTTCTCTTCTTCTTGGCCAATGCTTTCTGTGACGTCCCCTCTTCTTCTATATTCCAAGTGCCAGACCTCTTTTTCTCATGCCCACCACTTTGATGCGCGTAGTTGCTTTGATGTTTTGAGGAAGGGGGAGTTTCCTTTTCTTTGGCTTTCTTGACGGCACAGACTTTTTCAACATGGATACATGCTTCTGCCTCTCATCATTTCATTCAAGTCCCCTACCCTTTGTCTTACCATTTGAAACTTGAAAGGACTATCCTCGTCCAGCCCACGATAGAAATTGTCCAAGATCACCCGGTCTGGCAAGTCTGGGATCTGGAGAGTCTCATTGTTGAAGCGTTTAACATAGCTTCTCAAGCTTTCATTGGGTTGTTGTTGAATTCTTTCCAAATGCAAGCTATTTTTTTGTTCTTGGCGATGAGCCATGAAATGATGAGTAAAAAGAACAGCCAATTCATTAAAGTTGTGGATAGAACCTGTTGGGAGACCGCTAAACCACCTTTGGGCCAGCCCCTTAAGGGTAACTGGGAAGTATTTACACCAAGTCATATCATCGGCCTGGGTGGTTAGCATGAGATGTTTGTACATTGCCAGGTGATCATCTGGGTCGGTGGTTCCATCATAAGCATCAATAGAAGGAAACATAATATTTTGAGATTGCGTGGCCATGAGGATGAAGGGAGAGAAGGGATTCTTGTCAGTTAGGCAGAGCGCTTGCATCCCCCTAGTCACCCCTTGGGATGGCTGACGTAACCTCTGTCCAGGTGAGCACCGCTTTGGTGACACCCCCATGTTGGTGGGATCGGACCTCTGGCTCATGGCGTTGCAATCTCGGAGCAGCCTAACCAGATGTGCTGTAAGAAGGACCATGTGTTCTTAAAGAACGATGAGATGGGTTCGTGTACACTAGCGTGGAACCAGTTAATGAATGTTCCTCTTCAAGCCGAGCGACTTACTTAAGCCTCTCGGATCTCTTTTTGTCTAAGATCAGACTGGCGTCCTGGTTCCTTTCCTTCTTGATCTCGATTATCTTTTGAGCATCCATTGAGGAAGCTTCACGATCTTGCTTCCTCTTCTCGATGAGAGTCCTGACATCCTCAAGCTCTTCTTGAGAAGCGACATCGTCTTCAACATAGGCTTCATCAAACCTATAGGGTCCTCCCTTAGCAGAAGTAGCCTTGGTGGTTGTAGTTGTTGTGTTAGCAGGCTTAGGAGTGCTACGGTACCTCCTAGTCTGCCTCTTCTCTCGTTCCAAAGGAACGTGTTTCGTGGAAACAATTTTACCTTTCGGCGTTGGATTCTTGACCTTGATGGTTCTAAGTTTGGGGTTGGTGGGAGTGTTGAACTCCAGAGCTTGTGACTTGCCAGGAGCTTTACTGCCAGTCACCTTAGACTTGCTTGCATGCAAGGCTTTCAAGCATGCATTCACCGCTTGGAGAGCGTCAAGTTTAGCCTTTAGCTCATTCTGCTTGGAGAAGCATTCCCATATTTCGTCCACTCCCTTGCTAATCTCATCCTTGAATACCTCATGGGAAACATACCTACTATCCAAGTCGTGGAGCGACAAGTCGGTATTGTCCTCCAGCCTAACTTGGAAAGTGGAGCCTTGAGCTAGCTGATTTTCCCCATTTGGGTGGCTCTCTTTCTCTGAAGATGGAGGAGTGTTGGTCCTTTGTCGTGCTTGGTCATCTCTTGAAGCCATTTGTGATTGCCTCCCCACAGACGGCGCCAAATGTTGTATCAAGTAATTTGGGAATGACGTGTTTTGGCTACAAGATTTCCCTAGCTTCTGGGTTGAGAGAGGGGTGGAGGCTTCCCTTCAATGCTACCTCGGGAGAGCTTACCTTCTATTGGACACAGTACGACTCCTGGCTATCTCCGGTCTCCTGGTCGACGTTCGTTTGCTTCTTGCTCCTAGCACCTCAAAGTTGGTCTGACACCTGCACAAAGGAGAATAATCCTATTTGGATTATCTCCCCTCCGATGCTTAAGTAAGTACGGGTTTAAGGGAGTAAAAATGCCAAGATAGAGAGAGAAAGTAGTGAGAGATGTTCTCAAGTTGGTTGGAAGTTATATGCAATTAATGCTAGGAGAATGTGGGTGCCATAATTGTGATTTCTCGAGGTATTTATAGGCAATCTTTCAAAAACCAAGGCAACCCTTAGATGTGTGACACTTGTCACCCATCCGTGCTTCCTTGTGTCCCTTACTACCGTTTTGGTATGGGAACGTTGGTTCTCCGTCCCGTTTGACCCAATATTTGGAGGACACGTGGACAAGGATTTTCCATGCCACATCAACATTGAAACAACAACCGAACTACTTTTACATCCTGGACAGACAAACTTATTCCCAACAATAGTAGAAACTTCCTTACACCCACAGACTACACCCCGTGTAGTAATAAATATCCTTTTCTTCCATGTTGGGAAAACATCCCTCAATCGCGAATTTTTCATCTGCCCAAATAGTGCTAGCCTATGCAACAATAAACAACACATACATAACATACTCAGACATTGAACGCAAATACTCTCCCATGCCTTCTATACACATTTAAAGTCGAAACCCGACAGTAATAATAAGGCTAAAATTATTTTACAACAATTACATGTCAACAAAATCTACCTTTCTCTCACATATATCTGCAATCGACTTTAAACTACTCCCAGGATTAGCCAGTAATATAGCTTTTCCACGCTAATCTTGAAGCTTTACAGTACTACGACAACCCTGTAGTTATATTTTTTTAAACAATCAACGTCATTTATAAGCAGAACCAAACATACATTCATTGATCTACATAAACTTACCACAAACGAAGTTGTTCAGCCTTCTCACCCTCCGGAACATGAATGAAAGACATTGATAGAGTGGTCAACAAGGATATTCCTGAGAAATAGATAAACCAACACTGACTAAATTTCAAACATATGTTTTAAAGACATCCATGGTAACAGTATAATATGTAAACCAAACCTTGTTGTGACACAGAACACAAGATAGTAAAACCGATAACCATAAACCGCGCCCCTCAAGCCATGCTTTATAAAGAGAAACATCATTTCAGCAAACTGATT